>JADRCH010007826.1:177003-207942 GCA_019843965.1 Rhynchomys soricoides
ATATATATATATATATATATATATATATATATATATATATATATATACATATCCTTGGCCATCTATTTAAACTCCACTTAAACTCACTTCGGGACCCTGAACACAGATTCAACGATAGCGTTGTCCAATTTCCTAATATGATCACATTGAAAAATTTCCTTTATGGTTGGTGATCCAGTCTCCAGGAGGATAGAGGGGTCAGGCCAGTTGATACTGTTGGACCCATGGTACTGGTCACATATGTGGCAGAGGAGGGTTTTGTTAGCCATCAGGGGGAAGAGAGCCCTTGGGCCTGAGGGTGATAGATGCCCCAGTATAGGAGAATACCAAGGAGGGAAGACGAGAGTGGGTGGGTGGGAAGGTGGGGGAGTACCCCCATAGAGGCAGGGGGAAGGGGGAGGGAATAGGAGGTTCCAAAGGGGAGATCTAGAAAGGGGGAAACATTTGAAATGTAAATAAAGTATGAATAAATAAATAAATAAAAAAGTAAAAATAGAAAAATTTCCTCTTTCTGCTTTACATTGTTAATTTTGCTTTCCACATTGGTTTATTGAGAATTCATAGGCAGACACAATTGGAGCACAGTTTGCAGCACAAAGTTCTATAGCAATTCTAATTAGGAAAAGATTATTTTACAAAGGTTTAGAGCATACATATCATTAAATGGTAAGGGTTTATTATGCTCATTTTATGAAATCTAGACTTACATAGGTATTCGAGGAGAAAGGAGATATTGGATCTAACAAATAAATATTAAATATCTACATATTTAATATATTACCCAAGACACACAATAACATTAACTATGAAAAAGCAATAGAGCAAGAGAAAATATGAATGAAAAATGAGAACATGTAATGCAATAAAATACAGCTTCAATGATATTTGGTAGTGTAGTCTAAAAACACATACTGTGATGATGTTAACCAAAAATCAATCAGGTGTGTGTGTGTGTGTGTGTGTGTGTGTGTTTAAGACTTCTAATTAGTCTTAATATAGAGAAATTGATGGAGGATTTTATTTGTGGAATTGTATTTGTTTTATTTGAATAGGGGCATGAAATACATAAATCAAATATCTATTAAATAACTTTATAAAATTTCATTAGTTGAGATACAGTTATATCATTTTATATAAGAAAAACAAATAGAGCATCACATTTTCCAATAGGGAACTGCATAGCACAAGGATTAATTCATCGACCTGGGAAAATAAAACTGCACACATTTAATTACAAAACCACTAACTCAGCATGACATAAGCTTCAAGATGTTTTCCAGAAGTGGTAATGAACTTGTCCAACTCATTTGCACAAAGCAGAATATTTGCAAGGATCTAGGTTAAGGAATGAATATAAGTAAAGGGCCAGAATAAAGACTAAAGTATTTTTGTCAAACACAGTAACAATGTTAGATCATAAATGGCCTCTGCAGGTGTATGGATAAACTAGTGTTCTGCCTTCTAGTAAAGGACTCTTGACATTCTAGTAGTATATATTCACTAATGTACATATTTTAAATAGAAAGGGTCTTTTTAAGTTTCCTTGCAGAATCTTCATTTGTGCAAGTTTTTGTATTATTGGATATATCACAACTTCCATCAAATATTAAAAATTATAAAGTATTAAAAGTAATAAACTTTAGTATTTTTGAAGACATCAGTTGTGTGCGTGGGCAAATCTAAGAGTATAAGCACAATTTATTTATGCACAACGTTAAATTCCAATTGCAATTCTAGAACATACAAATAACGATTCATGACATCAAAATATATTTCTTAAAATTTCCAAGTGTCTTACTTGCCTTTACCCTCTATGTTTCCACGCTGCTGACACATGCCATAATTAAGTACATACATGTATAAAATCTAACTGTGGCCCCATTCAAAACACTTCACAACTGAGTGAAGAAGATGTGAATCGGGACTAGAGTAGTGAAAACTGATGAATATGATAGATTATTTCTTTCTTTATTTGAACTTTATATATCACTATTAATATATGTGTGTTTTTAATTAAATAGATTGAATTTTCACTTGTACATCATGAATTCTAAGAATGATCTCTATAATTCAGTCATCTTTGTTACCATAATGGAAAAGAAATGGAATAGAAATTTAAATTTTATCTGAGATGGTTTGTTCCTGCATGGCTTATTAGGTAATTTTCCCTAAAGAAAACTTATTTTTTCCAAAAATCATCTAGACTGTTTATTAAAGGACATTTCCATTTAACCAATAGCTATCCAGTTTCTACAAATAACTAAACCTGGAACTGATTACAGAACATGACTTTTCTTTAAGTTAAATCACAACAATGTCTTGTGGTACATGAGCTCCAGTTGTTAAAGACGGTTGGGCCACTAATGATGAATTCTTTGTCTTTTGATAATTCTGATAGATTTCACAAAGTAGGTGAGAGATTGTGGCTTCTCAACTTTAGATATTAATCCAAACCCTGACCTTCTGTTTCATAGCTAAGGGAATTTATTGTTGTTAAGGCTATTTTTTTTCTCACCTTAGAGAAAGATATTTAAATAATGTATTACTTTATTTACTGTTTTGAATAAATTGGCAAGATAAAGAGAACCAGAGTCCTAGAACTCAGTATGGCAAAATACAGTAGGCTCTAATAGTATGAGCAAAGCCTTTAAGTCAAAGTCATATTTTAAACATGTCCTCAGTCTTTGCATTATTCAAAACCACTGCAAAAAAAAGCAAAAACAGTGTGGGATTGACAAAATTTTGACACTAGATTTATGTTTACTTAGCTGAACAATAAAGTCTCATGCCTGTTTTGAATTTTTGTGCTTTCAACACAGATGTGTTCATAGTAAGAACTCAATATCAGTGTGCTGAATAAATAACAATCATATTAATTGCTCTGACTGGTATATTAGGACTTCATTGAGAATTTTCATTTCTTACTAAGAATTTCCCATGAACCTATGTATAAATATTAAAATTTAGGAAACATCACTTCATATCTCCAAGACAAATTAATCATTATATATTTTGTTATGCATACATACATACATACACACACACACACTCACACACACACACACACAAACACACACACTAGTATTTCAAGCTGTAGAAAATAATACTGACATACGTAGTGCTTGTTTGGCGTTGAACAGAAGTACAATCCCTGACAGTTTTCACACACACACACATACACACACACACACACACACACACACACACACACACACACGCATGCACTGAGGTCGACGAACACATGCAGTTCAGCTCTCTCTCATAAACATCCATTTTTAAGGATCTACTGCTGCATGTATTTTCATTCACTCACCCATTTTTTCTTTCATTAATTTTTAAATCAGAAGATGTACTCACATTTAACAAATTTGCAACTCAGAATATCTTTGAATATGCTTAGAAACCTGAGATTTACGAGAAGAAGGGAGCTTCCCCAAATGTCAGTCAGCAGCAGAGCTCTCTGTGTTTACTGCACACTTCCTCCTTCTATCTAATCAGTCAAATCACTCTAGTTTCATTGAAACTAAGTACAAAGGAAGAAACTTATATCTCTTTTTAAAAACCTATTTCCTAAAGTATTAAAGTAGATTTGACTATTTGAATCTACTTAACCATCTGCAGTAATACAGTAGAAAAATTATTATTCATTGTCATGTAAAAGCATGTCAATGTGAAAATAATAATTAGCTCCACGTACTTATTTTTGATTCACAGTATTTAATACCATCCTTAATAGTTAATAATCTTGAAGTTAGCAATTAATTTATTAGTTCATAGGAGTGATTTTTCTTGCCACAAATACTTGCTTACCTGATTCAATATTTCTCCAATCAAGTAGAATTAATTAGTGGACAAATGAGTAATAATGACAAAATATACATGCATATTTAATGTAAATAACTTGCTTCTATTGATCATTGGTTTAATTTGGTATTTGAGTTTGGAATCTTTGCAGAACATACTAGAAAAGCTAACCATGGTAGTACTTGGTGTTGGAGACAGAAAGATCAGGTGTTCAAATCAACTACTATTATACAGGAATTTCAAGGGCCCTCTGGGCTACATGAAACACTGTCTCAAATCAATAAAATACTGAAGAAGAAGAAGAAGAAGAAGAAGAAGAAGAAGAAGAAGAAGAAGACAGTTAGATCAATAGTGTTAAAGAACATTTTTTAAAAAATTGATTGTTTCCTTTAAAAAACGAATACACTACTAATACACTTAAGAAGATGGAAAGATCTCCCATGCTCATGGATTGGCAGGATTAAAATAGATAAAATGTCCATCCTTCCAAAAGTAATCTACAAATTCAATGCAATCCCCATCAAAATTCCAACTCAATTCTTCATAGACTTAGAAAGAGCAAATTTAAATTTCATATGGAATAACAAAAAAACCAGCATAGAAAAAACTATTCTCAATAAAAAGACTTCTGGGGAAATCAGCATCCCTGACCTCAAGCTATACTACAGAGCAGCAGTGATAAACACTGCATGTTATTGGTACATTGACAGGCAGGTAGATCAATGGAATAGAATTGAGGACCCAGAAATGAACCCACATACTTATGGTCACTTCATCTTTGACAAAGGAGCTAACACCATCCAGTGGAAAAATCACACCATTTTCAACAAATAGTGCTAGTTCTACTGGCGGTTTACATGTAGAAAAATGTGAATTGATCCATTCCTATCTCCCTGTACAAAGCTCAAGTCCAAGTGGATCAAGGACCTCCAAATAAAACCAGATACACTGAATCTAATAGAAGAGAAAGTGGGGAAAAGTCTTGAACACATGGGCATAGACGAAAAGTTCCTGAACAGAACACCAATGGCTTTTGATCAAAGATCAAGAATTGACAAATGGGACCTCTTGAAATTACAAAGCTTCTGTGAGGCAAAGGACACTGCAAATAGGACAAAATGGCAACCAACAGATTGGGAAAAGATCTTTACTAATCCTACGTCCGATAGGAGGCTAATATCCAATATATACAAGGAGCTCAAGAAGTTAGACTCCAGAGATCCAAACAACCCTATCAAAAATGGGGAACAGAGCTAAACAGAGAATTTTCAACTGAGAAAACTCGTAGGGCTGAGAAGTACCTAAAGAAATGTTCAACATCCTTAGTCATCAGGGAAATGCAAATCAAAACAACCCTGAGATTCCACCTCACACCAGTCAGAATGGCTAAGATCAAAAAATCAGGTGACAGCAGATGTTGTCAAGGATGTGGAAAAAGAGGAACACTCCTTCATTGCTGGTGGGAATGCAAGCTGATACAACCTCTCTGAAAATTAGTTTCGCAGACCCTCAGAGAAATAAACATAATACTACTTGAAGACCCAGCTATTCCACTCCTGGGCATATACACAGAAGATGCTCCAACATGTAATAAAGACACATGCTTATGGTCATAGCAGCCATATTTATAATAGCCAGAAGCTGGAAACAACCCAGATGTCCCTCAACAGAGGAATGGATATAGAAAATGTGGTACATTTACACAATGAAATACTACTCAGCTATTAAAAATAATGACTTCATGAAATTCTTAGGCAAATGGATCGAACTTGAAAATATCATCCTGAGCGAGGTAACTCAGTCACAAAAGAATGAACACGATATATACTCACTGATAAGTGGTTATTAGCCCAAAAGTTCGGAATACCCAAAAGTCACTTCACAGCAACCATTAGGCTGAGCATGAGGTCCCAGATGGAGTAGTTGGAGAAGGGACTGAAGGAGCTGAATGAGTTTGCAGCCTCATGGAGGGAGCAACAGTGTCCACTGGCCTGACCTCCCAATCCTCCCAGAGACTGGATCATCAATTAAAGAATTCACATGGAGGGATTCATGGTGCTGACCACATATGAGGCAGAGGAGGGTCTGCCATCAGGGGGAGGAGAGGCCCTTGGGCCTGAGGGTGTTAGATGCCACAGTATGGGAGAATGCTAAGGAGGCAAGACAAGAGTGGGTGGGTGGGTTGGTGGGGGAATACCGCCATAGAGTTAGGGATAGAGGGAGGGTATAGAGAGGTTCCAAAGGGGCGATCTGGAAAGGAGGAAACATTTGGAATGTAAATAAAGTATTAGAAATTATATATATATATATATATATATATATATTCACCCTAAAATCTCACTGATAATATACCAAGGCAAAACCTAACTGCTATTAGTTAACAAGCTTTCATAACAGGATACGTAGGGTCTCAGTACAGTCTCAGTCATTTTTAGACTTTCCTGATTATAGGACGGTGGGGCATATATATGTGATAGAAACCAGTATCAAGGAGACAAAATTTAGAGGAACCATGTTAACCCCAAGAAGCCTAGAACATTTTTAATTGCCATTCATTCATTAGCCCTTTATCAGAATAAAGAAGCCTTTTAAACACTCTCTAACTTTCCATTCTCCAATTAATTCCATATTCCTTAAGTCTAATCAGACCAATTATGTTTGCATTGATTTTTGCACTATGACTTCATGAGAAATAGCCATATATTTAGAATCACAAGACAGTGGATGCATTATCCTAACCATTCTGTTTGGTATGATATCTAAAAGGTTTCTTCATAGCAAAACTGATACTAAGTTAGCTTTGAAAAAAATTTTAGTAAGCTCTGTTTGTGACGGTGAGGCCACTGCTTACAAGTTGAAATATTCCATAGAACTAAAGAACTTTCATCTTTATTGGTAAATTGTAGTATATAGCGTGTTCATTCTCTGACTTGTTTCTATTTACCAATGTACTGGGGATAAAAAGAGAAGAGTTCAGTAGGTAATTATCCAGTTTATAGTTAATTTTAAAAGATAAAGATATTTTATGATTTTTGAAGATTGCAGCACAAAATGAAATACAGTAAAATGGTTGGCAGCCATAGTCCTCAAGAAAAAAAATATTCATAAAGAATGATCAGAACTAAGATCATCATACCCACGGTTAAAAGGTTGGAAGAGATTCTAGTGTGAGCTACCAGGGTCCACCACTCTATATCAGTTAAATCACTTCATCCAGAAAATGAGAGGCAAGACGATGTTTCTATTACTGATTTATGTGCTCTAGAATCCCATACTTCAATTTTAAAAGAATTAGAACTGAAAGAAAACTAGATAAATAAATTAGAAATTAAGAAATATGATTTTAAAATACTTGTAGACACACTCGGTCAGAGCCAGAGTGAGAAGGTGTCACTTAAGCTTTTGAGATTGAATGACTTGTTTTTAATGAAAGGTATTGGAACAGAAAATGGGTTACAAATTCTGGTCTTCATTTACCCAGACATTGCATTCTTGAAGATGCACTTAGAGTGCTTCAAAGAAAAGTGATTTAATAAAAATGTAGGACTGTATAAGGAAAGATAAAGGTCAATATCAAACTAACTACATTCATAACAAACAATTGATCTATAAATGGTCAACAAAGAGAGTACTACCTACTCTCAAATAATACTAATGATACTAATGATAATGGCTACTGGCAAGAATGTGGAGGAAAAGAACCCTTGCATGATCCATGAACCAATATAAATCAATATAGCCATTATAGAAATCAATACTTAGCCCCTCTAAGAATATTTAGCATAGAATAACTAAAATGCATGTTAGAAGTGCCAATCCTAGTATTGTTTATATAGTAATAAAAAATTAAATTATGCTGAAGAAATATCAACTTTTGGTGTGTATATAGCACTATTTTTAATCTCTGAGGAATAGAAAGATGAGAGTGGATGGGTGGGTGGGGAATAGCCCCATAGTGGCAGGGGGAGGGGGAAGGGAATGGGAAGATTCCAAAGGTGAGATCTGGAAAGGGGGAAACATTTGAAATGTAAATAAAGTACGGGAAAAAAAGACACTAAAAAAAAAAAAAAAGATTCTTACAATTGCACTCAGCCCATCTGATTGGCCTCTTCTTTCTCAAGCCTCCATGGAGCTGGAAGCAGATGTGTTCTATCAATGCCAAATCAGATATGGACTTTATCATGAAAGAGAAATATTACCATGCTCTTTTCCCTCATTTTATTCATCTTGACAATCAATAGGGATCCAGGGAGTAACTATTAACCAAACTGAGAACAGACATGAGACTACTGACAGGAACCTCAGCTAACTTCAAAGTTTTCATAGTGTTCTGTAAGCACTTTTATCTCAAAACAAGTGAGATTTGTGGGTTATTATAAAATATAGAAGGACTTCATCCTACTACATGCACTGTGAAATAAAGGCTGTTATAGGATAAATTATTACTGGAGATACTTAAGGAATAAAATTTGAATTAGAAAAGTTATGCTGAACATCAAGACTATCATTTTCTAGCTGGATAACCATAAAGAAAATTATTATATTACTATTAATAGTGCTCTTATTATATACAAAGTAAAGATAAATTTGCATATATACAATTTCTGCTTTATACTATACATTAAATTTTAGGAATATTATGACTAAAGAGATTTGAAAACAAAATTTGAAATTTGATTTAAATCCAGGCCAACAAATACAACCTTAATCCATCAGTTAAAATATAAAACATACTGACATTCATTAACACTGCAATAAACCTATGATCTTTTGATCTTAAAGTTACTGTTAAATTATTGATGCCTAACTCCATGACAGCATAGCTAAGCCCTTGTTATCAGACTCATAAATACATAAAACATATATATATATACATACATACATGCATAAAACAGAATTAAATAGATTCTCCAGCTTGTGTTTAAAAAATTTATATTACATATTTATTATACATATTTATGTGACAATAATAGTTTAAGAAGAGGTCCTGAATTTGTGAAGAAGTCATGAAAACATGACAAAAGTTGTAGTGGAAAGTGGAAGAGAAAATGATGTAACTACAACCCTTCTTGTAACATTCTAAAAGAGTAAATTCAGTGTAGGGGGAAAGTATCAATGTAACCTGCTAATGTGTAGTTTAAAAAAACAAAAACAGTCAAACATATTTTTTTTCCTTAATCAACATAAATGCCAAGCAACAGCTAGACATGACTTTGACTAAATTGCATGTTTGCTTTTGCAATCAGTCCTAATGCTAAGTTCATCACATCCTTTTCAGGGGGAGAGATTCCTATCCAGCAGTCAGAAGTACACATAACAGAAAGATTGCTTTAGTCTCTTCCTCTCTGATCTCTGTATTGTACATCATTCAATTCAAGTCTTACCATGATTCAACCAGGGGCAGAACAGAGAGCTGTTTTTTTTGTTTTGTTTTTTTTTAAGGCAAAATTAGGATAGTCAATAAATGAAGGAAAAATGAGTATTCGTTATGGATGAAAGGACAAATTAAAATATTAGCAGATCAATATTTGTCATCTCTCTGCTTTAGAACTATGTAACAATGTATAGAAGCATTCTCCTGCAAGCTGGAAAAACAGATCTTGATTTGGGTAAGACATGAATCGATTTAATTGTGTGAACCTGTTCTGCTGATATTTTAATGTGTTAAACTGATAGTGCCAGCACAGTAAAAGCTGTGTGCAGAATGATGGCCATGCTCATCCTACCTCCAATTTTCACAATTTATACCTGTGCTTGTTTTAACTCTATAATATTAGTTAAATGAGTCAGTATAGAAATCTACAAAAAAAGACACAAATCTTATGCTACATTCTTATCTTATAAAGAAATATAGTCAGCTTTTAAGTTAAAATTGAGATTACCTCAGTGTGATAACATCTGAATACTTTTATGTTTTGCAGGCATAGGTACACTTACTCAAATTCTAAGAATATTAAACATGTTTTCTTATGTTACAAAAGTGAGTAGGTTATTATATAAAATAAAATTATGCAATACTGTAGGCTATGACGGTTTGATTAGGTTTGGCCCCCATAGATACATGAGTTTAAGTGCTTGCCCATAGAGAATAGCTCTCCTAGGAAGTGTGGCCTTATTGGAGGAGATGTGGCCCTGTTGAAGTAAGTGTGTCACTGGGGAGGTGGGACTTGGAGGTCCCATATATATGCTCAAGTCTGGCTAATTTGACCCATAGTCACTTCTGCTGCATGCTGATCAAGAAGTTGATCTCTCAGCTTCTCTAGCTCTATATCTGCCTGAATGTTGCCATGCTTCTCACCATGATGTAATGAACTGAACCTCTGAAACTGTAAGCCAGCCTCAATGAAATGTTTGCATTTATAATAATTGCCTTTGCAATGTTGTCCCTTCACATCAATGATAAGAACAATGATCAATAACACAGAAGTTGGTACCAGGAACTGAGGTATTGCTGTGATAGGCTTGTCTATGCTTTTGTTTAGAGGAATGTGGATGATAGGACTTTAGATTAACAAAGCAGTGGAATGCTTCAAATGGAACTTAATGGGTCATGGTAGGAGAAGCATGGAAGACCATGGTGATGAGTGAATTTTGAACTGTTGGGGTCTGGCTCAAGAAGTTTCAGAGGGATGGGATTTTAGTAGGTTGCTGGGTGATTGTTCTTGTAATATTTTGGTGAGGTATGTGGCTGCTTTTTGCTCTTATTGGAAGAGTTTGCATCAGACTAAGGTATAAAGATTCAGATTTACTTCATTGACAAAGGAAGTCTCCAAAAACTTAGTATAGACTCTGCCTTGTACTTTACTTTTATGAAGAACATTTTGATCAAGTGTAGCAAAGAAAATATAAAAATGTATGGTTCGAATAATAAAGGAACACCAGGAAGGGAAATAGAGCTAAAACTTGTATTCTATGATATTAGATGGAATTAAGGGAGTGATGACCTTAGAGCAAGATCCCACTCAGCTAAGCTTATTGTTTATGCATTATAGATTGAACAAGGAATAGTTATATCATGTTAGGAATTACTATGACATGGTTATTATTTTCAATTAGACATAAGGAAATATGCTGTGTGACAAATTGATAAGGCATGGATTGTGATGGCTATACTCCGTGGTCAACATAACTATGTCTGGAAATAACAACAATCCAGAACTTATAAAGTTCTTGTGAAAAGGAATTAAAGAAAAGCTTAGGCCCAGGCATAGTGATACATTAATTTAATCCCAGGAGGTATAGGCAAGCAAATCTCCAAGTTCATGACCAGCCTGGTATTAAGTACTTTCCAGGTAAAGAACGTTTAGGTCTGGATGTGGAGGTACATACATTTAATCCCAACACTCAGGAAACAGAGACTTGCGCATCTCTTAGTTCAAAGACAGTCTACAGAGCAAGTCTCAGGATAGCCAAGTTTAGGCAATAAACAAAATCATTGAAAACAAAAAGTTTGTGAAGGTGTAATAGAATAAGAGGGCTATGTTCCAGTCTCAGTGAGTAGCAGAACTCAGCAGCTTTGGCCATGTGGCTCTGTCTTTAGAGTCAAAAGTGGAAAAGGTCACTGGGACAATTGATTCTGGTTAGCTGGAGCTAAGAAATTAGTTATAATTAAGAATAGAGAAGCATAATTGAGGTGAAATCTTCTAGGAAGTATTTTCTGATAGCACAAAGAATTTGTGTTCCAGAGATAGATCTTGTAATGGCAGCTGAACTTGTTAATGTGTAAGAATCACCCAAGTTATATTAGTTTTGAAGGCACAAAGGGGTCATAGAGAGCAACTGCTGCTTGATGCTGTGAAAGGCCAGGAAAGACCATTGGTAAAAGTACAGCCTCAGTGACAGTTGTAGGCTCAGGACTGAAGGGCTCGTAATAAGAAGTTGAGGCTGGGCACCATGATGAAAGCCTTTGAGAGGTTGTTGGTGAAAGTGCAATCTAGTTGCAATATAGAAGTGCAACCTAGAAGACCACAGTGTATTAGAGATGCCATTAACATGGGATGACCTTCAAGGAGAGCAACAGCAATGGAGTGGAGTCAATAAAAGCCATGAACGCTACAGAGGGCAGAGCTAGAGAAGTGACTCAAGCCTCTTGGTAGAGCCTAGATAATGTGTGGGTCCTAGACATTGGAACAAGTAGCAGTGAAGTTGAATTGCATTGGAGACTTCAAGATGTTAAAGATGCCGAGGGGTACCTGCTGAGGAAAGCTTCTAACAAGGAGTAAAACCAACACCCCCCCCAAAACAAAACAAAAACAAAACAAAAAAACCAAAACGAATTGTGTTGTAGTCAACAAAGGTGAAAGGAGTTGGAGATTTGAAGAGTATTTTGACATTAGACAGTGAGATGAAGATTTTGGAGTTTGCCCAGATGGTTTCTGGTCTTGCTTTGTCCAGTCTTTCTTCACTATGCACCCATACTTATGATTTGGAATGATAACATATATCCTGTGATGTTGGAAGCATCTGATCTTTTTATTTTATTTTTTATTTTATTAGGGATTATAGTTACGAGATCATATAAATCTCAGAAGAGATTTTGAACTTTGGACTTTTAAACACTGTTGAGACTATGATTGAGTATGGGAACTTTTGAAGTTGGATTAAATGCATTGTGACTTATGTTATGTCTACAAGCCTATGGGAGCCAGAGAGTGGAATGTGGTATTTCCAATAGGTTTGTTCCCCATAGATTCATGTTTCAATGTTTGGCCATAGTGAGTGGCACTATTCAGAGGTGAGTGGAGGGTGGGTGGCCTTGTTGTGGGAAGTGTGTTGCTGTGGTGTCAAGACTTTGATGGCTCATATATATGCTAATGTCTGGCCAATGTGAAACACAGTCTCCTTTTGCTGCCGGCTGATCAAGATTTAAAACTTGTATCCTCTAGGTCCATGTATTCCTGGATGTTGCCATGCTTTCCACCATGATTATAATAGACTGAAACTCTAAAACTGTAAGCCAGTCCCAAGGAAACGTTTTCCTTTATACGAAATTCCCTGGTAATGTCCCTTCATTGCAATGAAACCCTAACTATGACATAGTCTAATTTAGATGAAAGTGAATTTAACATAATTACTGACCTAATGAGAGCCCACAGTAGGTAAAATCAATCACCAAAAATCCTGAAGATTGGAGTTAAATTCTTGGGGTGCATTTGATGGATTGAATTCAGAAAGTTGTCATTCTTTAATCTACATGTATATTGGGACACACACATGCCCACTTATATACATTTACAAGTATAAGATAAATTAAGTAAATGTAATTAAAAAAAATGTACTTATATATTGTTGGTAAAATGTATAGTACCAATAAAAAACTAAAATACCAAAAACTCAATCACAACATATATAGGTGTAGTGATGCCACAAAGCGTAAAATCTGTGTCAATTTTGTAGCTGCTGAATTGGAATGAAGCAAAGGCAACTCTTTCTCTTGGGCATTCTCTTCAGATGGATGATTTTTTTTCTCCTAACATGTTATTAAAGGCTTTTCTGCAGTCACAAATGGATTCAAAGCAAAGAGCATATTGATTAAATGTAATTTCTATTATTGCAATAAATGGTGATTTTTCCTGAAAGTGCTAAGTACTTAGTGACATTCGATTGAGTTATTATAGTTGAATTCAAGGTTACACACATAACAGTTTTATTGGAATTACTGGGACGAGAATGTGTTAGTGTGTGTCCAAATGCATATTCTCCTGTGTGTTAATGAGTATGTAATTATGCATTTGTGTATGCACATGTGTGTTTGTGTTTGCATGTATGAGTGTGTGAGTATATATATGTGTGTGTGTGTGTGTGTGTGTGTGTGTGTGTGTTTGTTGTCTGTTACTATTGGATCTTCATTTTTAAAAATATCAGTTGAAGAAGAAATAAATTCATTTACCTTTAATACTGTTTCCTAAGGAATCAAGGTATGTTTTCCTTTATTAAGTAATATAAACTTTCTTATTCAATATACATAAAATGTTAAAAGAAATGGACCATATGTGTATATTATGGAAATAATTTAGACTGAATTAATTCCTGTCTCTTGTGTTTTACTATTTAAATTTTATGGTGTTTTGTTGCAATTTTCTTAGCTAAAACAAAAATAATTTCAGATTTCATAAAAAATGTAAATTTTAATTTTTCTTTCAGAGGTCACTGCTATGTATATACACCCACACACATACACACACACACACACATGTACAAACACAAATACACATATATATGTTTTCATATAAATATATACATATATACATGTACAAACATATATACATAGGAACAAACATGTATATAAATGCATACATACATACAAACATATACATAGAAACAAATATACACACAAATAAAATATTACAAAACAAAAGACCATGCTATTTTATATATTATGTGAAAGAAATGCTTAATCAAAACTAAGCTTTTTAGCGATGCTATAAAATGTGAATTAATTTTATGACTGAAAAATTTTGGACAAAATGTGCATCTTAGAATTAATGAGACTGGCTAATTTCAATATCTGGAAGCAGGTGCATCTTATGATATCACTCTGAAGGAAGCAATTTATAGTTTTAACCCTGCTTTGAATATCTAATCTCTTTTATAACAGATAAAACACTAAGTGCTTCCTCTAGAACACACAGTCTTCATAAAGATATCTAAGATGAATTATAAAATAATAGCAAATATTGTTTGTGTACTCTGTGAAAAAAATCAGAATGTCAAGATGATATGCTATGTCAATCTTGTTTTAGGCTGGGATTTTAAAATAAATAATCCCCTGTACAATTATTCAGTTTCCCATGGTAGGTTTATAATTCCTCCCACAATTCCATAGAAATAGCTAAACTGAAAAGTCTAAAATGCTGTCAGTTGTTAGTTGTGTCATCTCCTCCAGTGTTAAGTTTAATATAACGAATTGCCTCTTCTAACACAAACAATAAAAAGTGTTCAAAGGCTAATTCTGTAATTTAATAACCAAACACGTTTCTCATTTGGGTTCTGTGCAGATGAAAGACATCTAATTAGATTGGTTTTACACATCTCTTCTTTTAAAATGGAAAACATCAGCAAATTGGCAAAATAATGTTCTGACTCATTGAAAACCACCACCCCTATGACCACCACCACAGAAGGCCTTCTTTTGGTAGATGTGCATACACATCCCACTAATTCCTTTATAGAAAAATCAAAATTTAAAAGGAGTTAACTTGTAGCCATATTCATCTACTAGATTCAAATACCTTTTTAAAAGATAAATTAAACGGTTGAAAATTGGAGTTTATTCTCCTAGAAAATTCAGAGATATACTGTGGTGTTTATTTATAGAAAGTAAAGGGGAAAATTCACCTGCTACAGAGTGTCACAGAATTCAATTCCTCCAGTTCGTTTAGTGACCAGTTTAAACATATAGAGCAAAATAGTAAACTCTCAAATGCACTACAGTTTATTTTTTCAACTTTCCCAAGACTGCAATCTGTTTTAAGAAAAAAGCTGTTGCTTTTTTATTTAAATAGTTACAACTAATTTGATATTATTCACTACTAGTAATTATAATTTTACAGAATTCCGATCAATCAATATGATGCCAGTTAAAGAACTGTAAGGAAAGACAAAACATATCTATTTTATGAGAATGAGTAGAACATTAAAATCATTTGATGAAGAAGTCTTTCGGCCAAGCTTTTTATGCTACTGTGCTGCTTTGGATTAATGAGTAGCATTCACACAGCTGTGCTAATGAAAATCTCCATGACTGGCTTGTACTGTAGAGTATATTCACTCTATATATATTTAAGGGGACTATAAAATTGTCTTTGGCAGATCTTTTGGGGATCTGGAAAAGATGTGGCTTTCAAAAGAAATGTCAACTGTGAGACGATTAAGCACTAATGACCTTGACTGGGAAAGAGAAGGATTCCTGGAGATAGAGCTGATCCCTACCCTAAGAAGGTCGTGACTATTGTTGGTGTATCTGTATTAGTTTTTTTGGGGGGGGAGGGTGGGGGGGTCGAGACAGGATTTCTCTGTGTAGCCCTGGCTGTCCTGGAACTCATTCTGTAGACCAGGCTGGCCTCAAACTCAGAAATCCGCCTGTCTCTGCCTCCCAAGTGCCAGGATTAAAGGCATGCGCCACCACTGCCTGGCCTGTATTAGTTTTTAAATTATTACAAAAATGTTTTTTTTTTTTTAAAGAAAGTAAAAAAAAAAAAAAAATGATACTCTACTCTTTAGGTTGTAGGGCTAGGTTATCATGGTCTATGGTGCTTGCAAAGCACTTATAGGATCCTATCTTGCCTGTTAAATTTTTTGACTGTGCTTTGGGAATAAATCATTGTTGAAAATATTCTGAGAATGAGTGGCCTACGTGCATGAACATCATTCAAGCCATTTGAGCTAAATATTAAGTATAAGGACGGTTTATATTAAAAAATGTTGCAAAAAAATACAAATTAATTCCAACCTACTTCTTCTAAATAAATTATTTCTGTGTCTATGAAGTTACCACTAATGAAAAACTGAATAGTTCATTTTAGAAAATCATTTGGCCTTCAAGCCACAAATGAATCATTATGGATTTGCTTGACTGTTTCTAGGAAAAGACCTGGCAGAAGTGTGCAGTAAAGAAAGTGTGCAGTGGAGAAACTTTACTTCATGGAAATGTTTCAGTGCATACAACCCCAGATTAGGCACAAAGTGCCAGATGAATTTCCGAATATCAAACCAAGGGCAAATTAACTCAATACAGATAACAAGATACATATGAGTTTGAGAATGAAAATAATCAAAAAACAAAAAATCTAATGCCCCTTTAACCTTAGGTGGGGACACAAATGTTATAAAATCAAGAGGACCAAGACAACTACTGTAAACTCATGACTTCCAGATAACAGGGCTATGATGGAGCATGCATTTAATCTCTTTAATTCTAGCTCTCTCAAGAGGCACACCCAGGAAAATATCTGTTCAAGGTCACCCTGACCTACAAAGTGAGTTCAAGAACAGCCAGGGATATTACACAGCATGAATCCTTGTATTCAAAAGCCAAAAAGGGGAGGGGGTGTAAGAGAGGGGTGAAAGGGAAGCTGTTTTTATAAAGCCTCAGCAACAGGAGTATTAAACAAAGTCCAGATGACACCACCACCAGACAGTATGTCAATGTGGATGAGGAAAATTTTACAAAGCCCCACCAAAAGAACTACAGGCAATCAAGGGGTGATGAAAGTAGAAGAACTGATTTTATTGAGAGAAAAGCCCCCCACGAAGTCTGTCTGGTACTAAGTAGTCATAACTAAACATTTAAAAATAAAAGAAAGACGGGAGAAGAAGGAGGATGAAGAGGTGGAGGAGGAGAGTATGGAGGAAGAGGAGAGGAGGAGGAGGAGGAAGAGGAGGAAGAGAAACTGGAAAGAACAAGTAAATTGGAGCAGGAAAGCAGGAAAGCAGGGAAGGATTATATAAAGGAAGAACCGATTACTCAGATTCCTGAAACACTTGGTAGCTGTCTTATTTTATGTAGTCTTAGTTCCATTTATTAGAAACATAAAGAGACTGCAAGAGGATTTTATTTCCTTCACAATCACTTAATCAATGGCTACTCAGTTTTAAGTGTCTGCAATTAATTTGTTAGACTTTTGTGTCCAGATGTTTTCTCATATACCTGTCTTCAGCAGAATCCTTAGATTCACCTTAAGCTCTATATTTGTTTCTTCTCTGATGGTACTGGATTACAGGAGTTACAGTTCATTTGCTTTATTTACATGACATTTAACTAAAGTTGCATGCATACACACATAAGACATGTATATTCAGAATTCAAATTGGTAAGTATTATAAACATCTCACAGCACATTGAACTAACCAAAATTAAGGGCATGGATTTGTATATATGTTTGTACATCATTTGAATTAACAAATAAGTTTAATGATTTGATAATAGATCAAAATAATTATATAATAATATATATAACAATATAAGAATAGAATTATTTCTGTGATAATTTCAAGATCTCGTACTGTAAGTTATCCTACCAAATAGACAAATTTTCATTTCAGGAGCAGAATATTTTACCAAAGATAATACTGATGTGGTTGGAAATATGCCAGAGGCCATTGTAGTACCTAAAGATAGCAATTAAAATCATTAATAATTATTGAAGAGTAAGCTCTTAGCCAAGCGTTAGTGAGGCTAGCAAAATAACTAAATTAATTGCCCTGATTTCAAAGGGCTGAGATGTAGAAATGATTTGGATAAATTATGGTAAAGGACATAGGAGAAAACTGGAAACCTTGCTCTAAGTTGAACAACGCAGGGGGAAAAAAATCTTATGAATTGTTACATTGCCAAGTAGAATTGAAGTAGTGCTTCAAGGTAAATTTTAACACAAGTAGAGATTGGACATGAGATGAAAACTAAAAACTATCAAAATAAAATTTGAGATGATACTATTTATTTGTTTGTTTGTTTATTTATTTATTTATATGGATTTTAAGGGGAAAATGGTATCACACTGGAGCCTAGGCTATGTCAGAACTCAGAATATAGCCAAGGATGTCCTTGGACTTGCTGCAATCCTTTTGTCTCCCCTTTCTCGGGACTGGAATTACAGATATGTACCCACAGCCAGAATGACCTCTCACAGTTTAGATACTGTTTGAAGTACTGGAAATAAACATAAAACAAAATTAAATAATTCCTTCTCTTGGATTTCACCATGTATTGACAAATTACTGTCAGCTCTTTAGAGAAATGTAAATTCACAAGACACTAATGTATATATAGAGGATGATAGATAGATTGATGGAGAGATAGATATTATGGAGAGAGGGAGAGAGAGAGAGAGAGAGTTAAGAGGATATTAAAGTTGCTTTGTTTGCTGAGGCCTGCAGGGTTTTTATTGGATATTTTATGTATTTACATTTCAAATGTTATTCCGTTTCCCTCTGGAACCTCCTATCCCATTACTCCCTGCTTCTATGAGGGCGCTCCCTCACCCACTTCACCACTCTGGCATTCCCCTACACTGGGACATCGAGACCTCCCAGGACCAAAGGCCTCTTCTCCCATTGATGTCAAACAATGCCATCCTCTGCTACATATGCCACTGGAGCCACGGGTGCCTCTTTGGTTGGTGGTTTAGTTCTTATCCTGGAAGAGACAACTTAACCCTAGCTGTGAGAGAGAAACTGCTTCAAAGTTCTCCTTGGGGGTTTACAATCTCACTTACTCACTAGCAACAGGATGGCTGAGGTCCAGTATTCAGCAAATAACCATGCTAATTCTCAAATATCTTCATTTCCAAGGCTCTTTGCAAATCACATGAGATGATTCTCTTTATTTCTTAAGCATGCTGTTCAACTTACACTCACATGAGTTTAGAGTGTCAATAGAAGCTCCGAGTTCCTCAGCTCCACTCTCTCTGGGAAAACATACAGGCTTGCATTCAAGAGACTCATTTCTAGGAAAAGGAGAAAGTTAAAATATGGTATTACTCTTAAGGAAATTAGTAAGAAATATCAGCAAAGTTATTTAAAAATAAAACCTCTCTCCCTCTCTCTCTCTCTCTCTCTCTCTCTCTCTCTCTCTCTCTCTGTGTGTGTGTGTGTGTGTGTGTGTGTGTGTGTGTATGTTGCATCATGTTTGAGGCTTTTTCCAGATTACAAGAGGATAGTAATATATGTAAACATAATACTTGGTTCTGTAAAATATCTTCCTTTATCAAAGCTTTTTAATAGATTGTTGAGTAATACTTTCCTAAGGAGAAAACAAGTTACATCATGCTTATTTCTCCCTTTTTATGAACACTAGTTTTGATTTTTGTCAAAGAAACTTATCCCTCATCCTTGATATTTCTTGCTTACATCTCTTTCCCCCTCTCTCCCATTTAATTTTAATGTTTTACTTACTCACTTTCTAACCCATTCACTGCCCCCTCCCATCCAACCCCTCCCATAATCATTTGCCCATGCCCCCTCCCTTCTCTGAGCAGGTGGAGACCTCTGGGTAAACCCCTCATCCTGGAACTTCAAGTCTCTGCAAGGCTAGGCTAGGCACTTCCCCTCCCACTGAGGCCAGACAAGGCAGCCCAGCTAGAAGAACATATACCACATATAGGCAACAGCTTTTGGGATAGCCTGGGTTCCAGTTGTTTAGAAGTCACATGAAGACCAAGCTGCAGAACTGCTATATCTGTGTGAGAAAGCCTAGGTGTAGATTCTTGGGTTGGTGGTTGAGGCTCTCAGAGCCCCAAGGGTCCAAATTAGTTGACTGTTGGTTTTCCTGTGTAGTTACAATCCCATTCAAGCCCTAAATCTTTCCTCCTATTTTTCCCTAAGAGTCCCCAAGCTCCATCTACTGTTTGGCTGTAGGTGTCTGTATCTGTCTGAATCATCTGGTGGGTGGAGTGTCTCAAGGACCCTTGCTCCTGTCTGCCATTCTTCATTCTTAAACAAGGCTCACCTGTCACCCCTCATGCTGCTTGTTGTGCCTAAAATCCCATTTTTCTTCTTTTTTTCATATTCCCAATTAATGTACATCAAAATCTGCCTCTTTCCTCCCTCCCTCCCTTCTTCACTTTCTGAAGCTGCCTATAAAAATTAATATCAATCTCATCTCCATTTCCACAAGTATCTTTCTTATTTAGACATACAGTGTACAGGAAAACACAACATCAGTGGGTCGAAATCAGGTAAATGGTGGTGTGCTGTCTGAGTGTTAAGATAGAGCAGGATAGGAATTATTTCATTATTAATATTGTAAACTATCGTGGTAATAATACATCTCTTAAAACTGTAAGAACTAAATACAGCAAATAAGCTATTTAGTTAATAGTGGTAGATTTACACACCAGGGATGTATGTATTAGTCCTTCCTAATTAAAAAGTTTTAATTTATATCTAGGACACCATTCTCTCAAGTTTTCTTCTCCAGTTTAGCCCTGTTTTCAGTCACCTCCAAGGTTTGCCTTTCCATTCTTGTTATACTGACCTGGACAGTGGCTCCCATTGTGAGCACAGAGTTTTTCCCTTTTGGAATCCCTCCCCTCATGACATTATACTAGATTTGAGCTCTAAGTAATGTCTACAAACGTCGAGGGGCCAAAGTTACATTTCACCCCAGAATCCTCATCAGTAGCCGTACTGAGAGTAGATGATCTTCTTGACACACTGTTCTGATATACCACCTGAAACTTAAGAGTTGTAATATGTATATGTGAGTTCCCTGACAAAAGTCTACTCCTTCTACAATCTCTTCCTAGGTGAAGACACGGTTATGTTTTCATTTTCTAGAACTAAGACCCTTGGAGCCACTGTAATGAAGGGGAAAAAAAATACTCTGACCAAAACAACTCGAAGAGGGGGTACTTTATTTCATCTCACACTTCCATAGGGACGTCAGGAATGCAACTCCAGGCAGGAGCCTGGAAGAAGAAACCAATTCCGAGGCCACTGGAGAATGCTAATGCTGTTCACAGGTGCTCAATGTACAGCTCAGAACCACTTGCCTTGGGGTCGCACTACAGGCCTTATCCTTCCTATACCATCCAAGAAAATGCCCCCATGTCCATGGAAACAGGCCAATAGATCTCGGACAATCCTCAATGGATGTTCCTTCCTCGCAGGTGACAAATTCTTATCCTTCCTAAGGAATATTCACCAGGATGCCCCACACCAAGTGTGTTAACATACACATTAGTCCTATTTTCTAAATGCATCAAAAATGCAACCATGGTTTTCAGTGTGTCTTCAAAATTAGAGCTCCAAACTATGTTAAGGATTTTCAAGTTTCATAGTACTGGAGTCTTGATTTTTCTGCTTGTATCCATTTTTGCTGTAGAAATTCCTGAAAGGATAACAAACCCTACACAATCCTGCTCAGGTTATTACATAGACTTCTTGCTGTGACTCTCTGCAGAATAAGGTTTCGTAGGAGCTGCTGGGAATTCCTGGGCCGGTGTCTGCCCAGGGCTTATCTTTACTATTCCTTTTCTCTAAAATGCCCTTCGCCTAAGCCTAAAACATTGCTTCTTTTCTACACCTGACTTTCCTGACAATCACCAATTTTGTTCTAGTTCAAAATGGAACATCTTGGTACGGCTTATCCCAAGAAATACTTCAAAGTTTACTCAAAGCCCTCGTTATCATATAGGACATTTTTCTTTGTCTATTGGACTTTGAGAATTGCTTTTTCCTTTTTCCTATGCAAGAAAGATTTTTAGTTTTTTATTTTTGTTTTTACCTTCTGTGTCTCCAGTCTCTAGTGACTTAAATTACCCCTCTCAAGGGAATGAGATTTAACTAAATCAATTTGATAAAGAACATCATTAGAAGACTAAGTAATTGATCAGTGATAGTACACCAGATATTACAGCTTCTTGGATGTCAGATGTGCAAGGAGATATATGGTTCTTCTCCCTTATTAACATCTGTATCTGTTGTCATATAGTAGACTGTCACCAGCCTCATATGCCTGAGACAGAGAAAGATTATCCAACTGGAGGAGGAAAAACTATTGAGAGATTTTTATCTCCAAATTACTGAACAATACCTTCTTATTTTTTATTAACAAAATTAGATTCTTCCATGTTTTACATACAGACATCCTTCTGGGTTATATTATAGATCCTTAGCTACAGAACTGTAATGATTACAATGGCCTATTATCTGTCATTTTCATATGGGAACTGAGCCAATAAAGTGGAGTCACTCTGTATAATAGTACTTGAATACTAAAAAATCCTCTAAATGAAACAGAACAAATTGAATACATAGCTCAGATAAGGAAAACCTGAATTCTGGTAAAAGTATGCCTTGCTCTGTACACAGAAGGCTGAAAGTTTAGCTTTAGCATTTTTAGACATCTCACATAAACTTGTAAACCTTAGTAAAGAACTTAATTCTTAGTAAAGAATTAATTTAGCCACGATTTGAGTCAGTAGTCTTTCTGCTTTCAACAGTGGAAATAACATATACTATGCTAGATAGCTCTGTGTTACAAAAGAAAATATTAATTTAACATATATATATATATATAAATAAAATCTGGAATCTATAAGCATTCACAAAATCAAAGATGTCAGATCTCATAGAAAATTTCCAGAATATTTAGAAGCCTAATAATGGCTTCCAAACAAAGTCTCTAAAACCATGGTAAAACCTTTGCAAAGTTGGCTTCTTTTCTATATATAATGGTTGTAGGGCACTGAGTCTCCCCAGTAACTCATCATATTTGTAATCACTTTTGTGAACTGAGACCTTGGAATGTTGGAGAGTGACTGCAGTAATGCAGTAATGCACTATAATAAAATACTAATGACAAGGATCAATCTAATTGGGAGATTTTCTGTCTGATGTCACTTTCAAAAGATCACTCAAGAATGTTCTCTTAGTTGCCGTAGTACATTGGAAAAATCCGATAAAGAAAAATGAATAGGAATGTGTCTTCTTCCAATTGTGACAGTTTGTTTTCTCATGATATACAACCAGTTTGGCATGAAGAAAACCTAATCTTCCTCTGACCTTTCTCCATGTGAGTGCCAGTCCCACAATAATTCTAAACTGCCACACTAAAGAGGTTTGAACGTAGAATGAAGAAATCCTCAGATAGTTCACATTGCCTGATAACAAACTCAGAAATAGTTTAGAGCATTGTGATCATAAACATTTGGTTATATACCATCTCCCTTGCTTTCATGATCACATTAGTGAATATCATGTGTTAGACAGAGACATGCCCCTGGATTAATTATTGGAAAGCACATTATATGATTCATCATGCTTCTATGTTGTCTAGATCAGTTTGGAAATGTAGGTGGTTAGTTTGGGAAACTAACATATTTTCTTTTTTAGGTAAATAAACATAGAACTGCTAAAAATATAGAGATGAGACAGGTTGGTACAATCTAAGAAAAAAGGGAGTTATGTATTTGTTCTCAGATCGCAAGACAAAATCACAACTCTAAAATGTCTACCTGAAATACACCATTTATTCCCCAATAAGTATCTCTGATCCTCATGATTGCCCTAGTTTCTACATCTTTGTACTTAAACAGGGGGAATTATTTAAATGTATGCATTTTGACTTCTCAGATTATAAAATACTCCAGTGTAATGAGTCTATCTTGCAAATGCATGCTCTGATTTAAAAACCAGGAACTAACAAAATTATATAACTCTACTAAAATGGAAAGGTTAGGTGGTCATGCAGGACTGGGAAATGCAACAATTTATCATCAAGTGTGAAAATAATGTTTGCATATTTGTGAAGAGTTTTAGAAAAAATTTAAAAAACAAAGTTCAAAGACAGCATATCTGATGATTGAATATATGCTTTTTGTGCTTATGTATAAGGATTAGCTACGAGAATAAGAGAAAAGGTTTAATGATACACAAGGTTATGGTATAAATTTAATGACGATACTACATTGAAGATTAATGCTCTTTATAAAAAGTGTTTATGATATGAATCATAAATGAGATTCGATTTTTAAAATAGGTGTTAAAATGACACTTCTGATTCAAAACCATTCTTTAGTATTGGTACTTAGGAAAATAAATCCAAAAATTATCTACTCAAGACTTGTTATAAATAACTACCAAGAATCACTGTCAAATCATTATTTCTTTTCAGGCAACTAAAATCCTGGCACACATGTCTGTTTGAATTTCACTCTCCAGTATTCACTTTTATTCCCATCAGAAATGAACTTACTAATATGGATGAATAACTTAAAATGAGTGGATGTTTTCATTTAGTCACAGACCCATCCATTTTCATGCATTAATGAATCATTTTAATTAGGGCTCTACATTAGTAGAAGGGAAAATTGAAAAAAGAAAAAGAATAAGCCAGTCTGTAGTTAGCTACCCTTAAACTTCACTGCTAAAAGCTAACTCCATTGAAGTAAAAGAGTTTGAATTAGTAACTGAAGCCAATTTACTTTGTTAGTTCCCAGTTAATATACAACAAAGTAAAGAAAGACTATACATCTCTGTTCCTGTGTGATATTTCTGAGTAAATAATTCCAAAAAAAAAAAAAATTACCAAATGTGACTAAAAAAATACTTTGACAATTTCAATTACTTCCATTCATGTATTGTGTCAGCGTACTATCTATTTTAACAAAGAAAAATTATCATGGAAATAGAGACTTGCTTAGTTAACCATTGAATGGCCAAATCCAAGAAATACACCTGTGCCATGTCCATGACTGTACAAACAGTTGGTTTCATTCATTGTAACAAAATCCAGAGTATCATGGCACAGAAAAATTAGAGACTTGGTACCATCTCTCACGAATACTATTTTTAGAGTTTGTTTATAGTCATTTAGAAATTTCCAACATTATATCAAGTATATATTTCATCCTGAACTCTCAATAATTTTCAGATAGCATAAAACCACTTTTTTACTTCACCTCATTGTGCCTCAGTTTTCCCAAGCACAAAACTGACTGTGATCATATGTTAAGTATTGAGCCTGTTTGTGGATACAAGTCAAATGGTTCTGCAAAAATTCTATAGCAACATTGTGCCCACAAAAGTGTATTATTCATTAAAGCTCTAACACCATAAAGTAGAGTTTTCCTTTACATAGGAGATAAAATGCATGTGAAACTGTGGACTTTACCAAAGGCCCACACTTGTGAAGTGTGGAACTTAAAATCCTACTTCAGCTTTCTTTTCCTTGCTTTGCCTATAACTTTAGGCTGTAGTCATGCTACAGAGCCTTCAGAACATGTGTTCTAGATGTTCCCTACTTGATAGTTCTATCACCCTGTTCATTTTTCACAGTGCCTTCTTCTGACATTATTGTTCAAAATCATGTTCCTCTTTCTGCTGCCTTAAAATATGAGTGACTATCACTTGCATTCAGAACAAAATGCAAGGATCGTTAGAAATGCATTCTAATCGTTACTCAGAAAACAGACTTTTACCACATTCCCAGATGGTTCCAAGCTCAATTCTGAGGAATTACCTCCATGTTAAGGTACATCTGAGTTTAAATCTTGGATGACCTAGTGGTCAGCTATATACACACATATAACTTATACAATTTCTCTGATTCTTAGGAATTATAGTATTTAACATGCTAATTTATGGGTACATGATAGATACTGGAAATATATTACTTAATTTATTGTCATTATTATGATAATAAGGAAGAAAATAATGACTTTATAGTTCAGTAATTTAGAGAACATCTAACAAAATAAATGTAGAGAGGTGAACAAAAGGTTTATTTTTTAAAAAAATTGTTTATGCTATACTAGCTTTAATGGTACAAGAAGAAAGCATTTTTAGGCTTATTTTCTTCATTACAATATAATATTAGAATTTAATAACACAATAATAATTATAATAATTCATCTTGCTATCTCTATCCATCTATATCTATCTGAAAAGGAGTTTACAATTACATAGCAATAAATAGGAACATTCTAAATCTTATTCCTTCTTTGAAGGATTAAGAAATGCAACTTGATTTTGTAGCTCTCCAAGAATATACTATTCTACCAATCAATAGTCTCATATAAATTTTACACATGCTTATGTTAAATATAGGTTAACTAGTGGACTATTTTGAAATGCTTAAAGTGATTAATCAAGGCTGTTTCTTTTAGTAATGAGAGAGATTCAGTGATATTTCAGGCCTTGAAAGTTTGGATAAATTAAGATCATGAGTGTGAAAACTCACTTGAACTCAGAAAAATATTTTGGGCATGGGGAAGCTCAACAACAGTGTCTTGAAACATAAGCTTGGAACTCATGGTATTAAGTTGACTCATAAATGTCTTCCAACAGACTTGTAGCACTACCTGAATAGTGAGCAGGTTGACTTGTTTTGACCTGCATATATTTATACTAGATAAGATTAGACATTTAGTCTTCATTTATTCAAACATTCATCACAAAACCAAATGCCAAACAAAGAAGAATTAACATAATATTTTTCTAAATCCATGTTTTTCAATTAGAAGATGGATATAAAAATATTGAATGTGACACTTTCACACACACACACACATACACATACACACACACTCACACATATAGTAAAGGCAAGTTTGTCGCAAGTTTGGAACCAACGAACAAGCTCAAAAGACAAACAAGAATTGTGCTGCAAAAACATTATGGGGACAGACTTCTAGTGGTCGGGTAGAGGGAAGAAGAGGCTTCAGAAGATGTTGAAAGACTGAGATATTTGAAAAAACTAAAGGCCAAAGACAGGATGAAAAAGGACATGTTGAAAGAGTATGGGTGTATCTGCAGTTCCAAGAAAGAAGCAAGGAGCTGGTGGCGAGTTTGTGGGTGAGGTGAGAGCAGTTTTGAGAGTCATGGGAATGGACCTGAGCTAGTAGGAGGCCTTAACTGGAAACAGCCTCTGGGAAACATATTCTAGCAGCAAATTCTCCATTTGATCCCAGGAGCAGTGACTTGGACTGTCTGTCAGATATGCTCACTAGGACAGATGGCTCAATTTCTTGAATGTCACCATTGGAAGCTTTAGGTTTACTGGTGGACCCCAGGATTTCAAAGGTCTGTTGTTTTGACAACTGACAGTCAAAAAGTAGGCAAGTTAGGCAAACACAGGGTAATCATGAGCTAATGCTATGAAGTCTCACATAGCACTTTGAGCCCAGGAGTTAAGAGTTATGCATTGAACTATAGTATGTATTGAAGATGAGCAACTCAAAAGACAGTGAACAGAGCTCACACAGGAAAATATGAGAGGTCCTCTATACATGCCTGTATTTTATAGTAAGAAAAATGCTACAATGTGTTTATTTCTAATAATCAGTGATTTAATAATAAGGAAAAACTGAACAATAAAAAATCATAAACAACAGATTTGTTCGTATTGTCTTCTCTGCTCACATAGACATGTAATTTTTCTTCCCCAGGTAACCACTGCCAATGGCTTAGTACATATCCTTCTAATTAATCTGCATAGACTCATACATAAGTGTATTTGTTTTCTTTTGTGTTTTGTGAAACAAAAACACTAGCAATTTTCTTTTCCAAGTTAACATGAATCCTGAACATTCCTTCATGTCAGTATATATAGATATGCCCCATTCTTCTAAGAGACAGTATAAAATTTTAGATTGAATAAATGCATAAATCAGTAAAAGATGAGACTAGGTAAGCTATGAGCATCCAATATCCTTCATGCAACTTGAAATATTAGCTGCAAGATAGAGAAAGTAATGGAAATAATGTATCCCCATTTTTCATAAAAATAAGGTCATTTTGATATATAATAAAATTCAGAGAGCAAAGACTGGGAGGTAAACTATTCATTGATTTTTTTTTTCAGAAACTTTGATGGTGAATTGTTTTGTGTTATTTCTGCTAAGCTCACAAATAAAAAGCTACACATACAAACAAAAATGGACGAGCTTGCTTTCCAAAATCTTTCCCAGATGAGTAAACAGATATTAAATGGCCATACTGTCTGGAATAAGGCAAATAGTTCAATATTTAAGTAGTATGTCTTATGAACTGCATGATGTGCTTATTAGCTTAGAATGGCAGGAAGTGACAGTCTAGAGAAAAGGGAAAACACTAACTTACATCTTTAGATGCAAGAGCACAATACAAACTTTAAAAGTATGTCAGGCTTGAGAAAAAGTAGGATACTAGCACGTGTTTATACAGATGGTATTATCTATATAAACTGTACACACTTCCTTCTCCTTGTCTACAGTCATAGAAAATATACTGCATTGTAATTTAAATATTTTAAATTAAATCATAAATCTCTAGAGAATTTAGACCTAAGCCTTGGATGATTACAAGTCCTGTCACAAGGGGATCCATAGAAACACACAATATTGAGAGGTGATGAATCAAAAAATGTGCTAATTTAATTTCTTAAAAAAAGAAATCACATTTTGTTCATCTTGTGAGGGTAGAGAGATACAAGATCATGTGTAGAGATCAAAGTATAACTAACATAATTGCTTCTCTTCTATTACCCATGTGAGTCTCTGTGTTGAACTCCATTCCACAAGTGTGAGACTGTGACAGGATTCTCCCTGTTCAATCACATTTAAATATTGGAGCAGCAGGAGGTCTGTGATTAGACAAGGAAAAGTGACAGAGAATGTCACAGGGAAGAAGAGAAAGGCCAAGATGGAGGCAGACATGAACCAGAATAGATTTAACCAGCCACAGGAAGTTATGATATAAAGGTTAGAATATTGGGATAATTTGTCTAATCTAGATGGGAAGCTTGTAATATTATTAATTGGCCTTAATATTGTTGTGAGAGGATCTTGTGTATTAAGAATTTCCTGATATATAAATCTGACTGGTTCATTATATGCTTTAAGAGTCTTGATTTTACAGGGTTACTGGATGTTGTGATATTTAACTGCAAGGTTGGTGGTTTTATTTAGTTTCTGGAATGTGGTACTGCCAACTACAGGAGTTTATGGCTGGGAAAGAACTAGCAGCTCCAGGGACAAGCAAACCAAATTTGGGAACATAGTGATCAAGAGCTGCGGGGCCAAGCTAGAGAGAGTAGTCTGGCGGGGCCAGCTTCAGAACTAAGGTAGCCCACCAGTGCTGTGCTTAGTGTGGGAACAAGCCAGCTCCATTTTTTAATTTTTCCTGCAACATGAGACAGGTGCTTCTCCCCATTGAGTCATCTCATTGGTCCCTGATTTAAAATTTGGTTTTAGAAAAAGATTAGTTGTTATTCAATATGATGGGATGATAAAGTCTTACTCGTAATGTATTTAGTGATTGTTAGACCAAGGTGTTTAAGCTCTTTCTTTCTCTATAAAAAGGATCTTATAATGAATTTAGGCTTTATTACTGGTGCTTCAATAAGCCAGGAGAAATTATCCTTTCAGAAAAGAGTATTCTGATCTATAAAATCTGTATAATAATAATTAGTTCAAGATTAATGTATATGTTAAAATAGTTCATATCTATAAATATTACTTTTATTATATTTTCATTGGCATTATTGTTAGTTTAATTTCTATGCAAGATGCACATACGATTTAAGATATCTTATATGATGAACATTGTTATTTTGATTTTTAAGAATAGTTGATATCAGGGCTAGAGAGATGAGTTGGTAATAAAAGTACTTCCTGCTCTTGCAGTGGACGTTGATTTAATTACCAGAACCCACACTATGGCTTACAACTATCCGCATCTCCAGTTCTAGTGTGTTTGAATTCCTATTCGGACCTCTGTAGGCATTGGAAACAAGCTTATTATTCAGACATATATGCAGGGAGACCATTAATAGACATACAACAGAAAAAATATATCATTAAAATTAGTTGAAAACTATTTGAGTCTCTAAGTAATTTAAATAGACAGCTAGGCCATCATAGAAGAGTAGCTATGGAACAAATTTTTTAAGCTATCAAAGACCAATGTTCACAGGTCATGTGACACTCCCGAGAAAATGTTTTCAGAGTGTGTTTCTACCTCCAAAATATATGTATGCATATTCATGCTTAAACACACACATACCAAACACATACATACACACACACACTCACACACACACACACATATGTACACATATGGGATGTATTTTCACATATAACAGACACATACACACATATTCATAACCACAAAGAGACAGACAAAAGGAGAACCAAAACAAGATGCACTCTGTGTAGGTTTTTCTATTAAACCATTCTGCCTTCTGATGGAACAAAAACCAGCCTCTTAACTGAAAGGTCAACAAATCTCTGCATATACGAGTACTAAGCCATTCACAAAGGTAGTAATTACAGGTCCTTATAAAATAAAATTGCTTTGCGATGTTCCTTTCTAAAAAATCTGATTATTTTTGTTTTACGTTGAGATTTGAAATATAACTTTCATGATACAGATCATCTAAAAGCTCCCATGAGAGGAATCTTGTCAAAACGATAAACTTTCTATGACGTAAAGTGAGTAGCAAGGGGAATGGGGAATAGAAAACAAATTGCTTGGCCTACATATCCCAGAGACCACCAAATTTGCAGTTGTACTGTTATAATCTGTCATTAGATGAGGATTTTCTAAAAGCCTTGTCAAACATTTAGAAAATAGATGGACAGCAACAAAATAAGCCTCTGAGTAATAGTAGTAGTAGTAGTAGTAGTAGTAGTAGTAGTAGTAGTAGTAGTA
>JADRCH010007826.1:207952-338646 GCA_019843965.1 Rhynchomys soricoides
TAGTAGTAGTAGTAGTAGTAGTAGTAGTAGTAGTAGTAGTAGTAGTAGTAGAAGTAGTAGAAAGAGGAGATGGGAGAGCAGATGCAGGGTGGAGAGAGAGAGAGAGAGATTATCTTGTCACCATAGGCTACTATGGCCCCTCTAATGAGACAGAAATTCCTGGTTTCTCTGAACTTCAGAGTATGTCCAATCTGATGAGGTTTTTCACCTATTAAAATGCAAATTAGCATCTGATTTGGTCGGCCTATCTTTCTTATTATACCACCCTACTGAATGCTACATCTATTTCCAAGATTTCTATACCCAACCCTGTTAATGGATACTGTGCATACCTAACTGTTGTCCATGAGACAGGAATAAAGCGTCCACTAAGCCACAAGGACTTTATCTTCCCACTAGTTCTTGAAATGTATTAACAAGCAAGAAGAAAGAGTAACAAGAAATCTCACCAGAGATGCAGATGTAGCCACCACGCTCTAAGCATCCTTCTCATTGTCAATACCATTTTTTCCTATTCTAAAGGTAGAGTCAAAGATAAAGCTACAATAGCAATTTTAATAATCTAAATACACTTTTTTGTTTCCTATCTTATTTCTATCTTCTCATCACAGGGGAAAACTCTGTGCTAATTTCTTCAGTCTACATGTGTCTCCTAAAAGTTTGTAGATTGGAAATGTCTATCTATATATCGTATTTTAATGACATTCAGGGGTGAGTCTCCAGTTGTAATTAATATTAGATGAAATAACAAGCCTGGGACCCTTATCACAGTACTACTGACTTTGCAAGACAATGACTCCAGATACCATGTTTGCTTTATCTTTCCGTGAATCTGCTTTGAAGAAAGTTTACAACAAGATATCCATAGCTCTATGTCAGCAGCATGTTCTTCAACTTCACATTGATGTATACAACAGAAAACATACTAAGACATTTCTATGACCAAAATTATTGAGGGCCTTAAAGAGAACTTAGAGATCTATACAAATACAGGTAGTACTTGTTATGTTGAAGACTAGTTTTATAGATGAGAAAAATTGTCTCCATCCACATAATATCAAAGCAATAGGGCAAGAAATATACCATGTAGGTTGGTTTATATATTTATTTATTATTATTTATTTTTACTTTTACAAGAAAATGAATATACTATGAATATTCTTCATAGTATCCATTGACCACCAACCATACCAATATATAAATAAAGATAAAGTTTTATCTTGAAAATGCAGGAAATAAGGTTTTCTTTTGTTTCCTTTCCTTTTAAAGGTTGCTTTATATATCATGAAATAAAATAATTTTGTCATTCCCGGTATTATCTATATGGCTCTCATTATAATTAATTTTGCTACATAGTTTCAGGAAATGAATATAGACAAAAAACTTAAAAATTTTAATTGTTTTTTATTACTATTGTATTTTAGAATCCCTGTACACCTGGTCTGAGGATAAAACGAGTCCAACCACAGAGATCACATGATGCCTTTATCTGTAAGAACTAGGGGTGAAGAAGAGTTTCATTTGGGCAGGTCCACGACTTAGTTTTTAAGTGTAGCAAAGATGTAAGTGCTATGGCATTAGTTTTTAAAGTTCAATTTCAGATTAAATTAAAAATATATAAAAGATGAGAAACTTTCTCTTCACCTAATCAAAATAGCTTAAATAATTCAACCACTCTAAACAGAAAGCCTTGTTTCTCAATAGTAAACAGAATACACATGATCCTAACATGCGACCTAAGCTTCATTTGGGAAGCCTGGGCCTCACCATTGTCCTTTCTGTTTTAAGTATCATTATGGTCTTCATTTTCTTTTTGGGCAACAGATCATAGCTTGACCCTGGAATTTGGACTTGGAGTACCTAGGTCCACAGGACTAATTTACAACTTCTTATTGCTCCATTTAAAAATGAATAGTTATTTCAATTTCATGGTACTCTCAATACTAAAATCTGATCCCCTTATCCATAATAAAGACCATATGAAATTTATGAACCAAATACTAGTAAAGTCACATCAGAAGCTGTGTCACCATAAGGTATTAATTTATGTTATATCATTGCTAAACACTAATGTGAATTTGTGGATTTTAAAATTATTCAGTAGGCAAGAAATAGACCTGAGATTGAATTTCTGTAAATAGAGAAACTTACACATAGAGAATTGTATATTATAAATAATTGTGAAGAGCTAGAAAAAAACCAAAATACTTAAAACTCAACACGGAATATTAGTGTGGCTTGGTTGGTAGAGGACTACTTCATAAGTATGCAAGAATCCTGAATAATATTACTAGTAATAATAAAACACTTGGTATAGGAGCACATACTTCTAATTCTAGCACTTAGAAGGTGGAGCCTAGAAGATCAGAAGTTCAAGGACATTCTCAGACACATAGGACTCTGTCTCAAAAATTAATAAATAAATAAAAATTAAAAAATAAAATGTCTCATGCTGTGGAGAAATGAGTAACCTCTTTTGTGCCTTCTGTGAGAAAATGAATGAGAAGAAAGATAGTATAAAACTCTGTGGAGGTTTATAAAATAAGTAAAAGGAACTCCTTTATGATCCAACCATCTCACTTCTGGATAAATATATATATATGCAATGAATGAAATGAAAATGTAATGAAACATCAAAGAAATATAAATGCTCCACATTTATTACATTATATGTTATAGCCAAGACAAGTTATCAACAGTTTTCCAATAGCAGCAAATGTATAGGTACACTAAATATGGTGCATATATACAGTGAAATAGTATTCAGACAAATAAAACAAAAGAGGATATTGTGACATTTGCCTCACAATAGATATACTTGGAGGTCATTGGCATATTATGTCACATAAGCCAAGCATGTGTTTTCACTCATTTTTGCAATTTTATAACTTTAATCTCAAGAAGAATGTAGCATGGAAATTACCACAAGCTATGAGGGGTAGGGGAAAGATGGGAAAATGATGATAAAGAAAAACACAGATGAGGGATATCATTAACCATTCTATAGCCACAGGAGTGTGATTTGTATGTGTTCTAAATACACAAAACATTAAGAAATAATAAATATTTAAGGAGATGTGAATCCTAAACAAATTCAGATTAGATCATTTTATATATATATATATATATATATATATATATATATATATATATTCCATATATATATATATGGAATCAATCAATCTATTCTATAAATGTATATAATTATTGTGTATCCATTTAAATGCACTATAAAAATAAAATTGAATATTTCTTTCTTAAAATAAAATATGGGATAATTTTCTTTACAGTTGACTTTCTCTAAAGTACTTTTAGTGATGTATTGCTTCCTCAGAGAAAAGACAGAAACTAAGTAATTCCTGATTTGAGATATGAACTGGTGTGTATATCTCTCCTCTCTCTTCCTTTGGATTTCTGTTACTATAATTACAGCCTTAACCATGAGGTAGAGCCAATATTCTGAAGTAATGGACTTAACCCCTGATCATAAATATATATAGCATTTTATCTATGGGACAGCCCAGTGTTTGCCTTTCAAGTAAAAGGACCTAAGTTCAATCCCCAGCACAAAATGCAGCATCATGGTTTATACTGGAGATGGAGACAGTCTGTAGCTATTTCTAGCCATGATGGCTTATACTGGAGATGGAGACAGAGCCCTGTCTCTTTCTAGTTAGCCAACCTAAGCCACCTTGTTGAGTTCAAATGAGAGATCTTATTTAAAAAATAGAAATGAATGGTCTCTGGGAAACAACAGTTAGTGGATGTCCTTTGATCTCTAGGTGAACCACACACATGTACACGTACACCTGTACATTTATAAACAAAATCATAAGCTATGATATGTTCCCTCTTTCTAAAGAGTTACTTAAAGCACTTTGACAATCACGTTTCATAAAGTGTGATAAAATCAAAAATAATATCATTGTAATTTAACAAAGATTATCATTTGCTTTGTACATTCCACATATCCATTCATAGTTCCAGGGAAGGGAACAGAATCTCAGGACAGAATCTCCAGACACACTATCTTATTGCGACTCCACTTATGAAACCTTGATTAATACTTCTGTGGCACTATTGACAAACCCACACATTCCACACACAGATGACAAGGGCATTGGTTCAGACAATCAGTGTTAATAAGAGGTTTGTACAGATCTCAGATAGATGGCTGGAGGGATTCTGTCTTCTCCAAATTACAGTTTGAAGTTATAGTGACAAAGGTCTTATGAAGACAACCGGCTTTTTTGAATTCTATTATATTTCCACACACTTCATTTACAAAAGGCTAGCTTTCAGAAGAGAAAGTCAGGCCTTTCAGAATCTTGAACAAAAAGCCAGAAAGTCTGAGCTGTGTGGGTGTGGCCTATCAGTGTGGGTGCTAAGAACAAATGACTGAGAGCTAATGAGGTAGGAAAATTCAGCACGTTCAATAGCCCTCCAAATTCTTTTCATTTCTAGACACTAAAATTGGTTCCTGCACTTATTTGCTGACTAGCATCTTGTCCAGAGTCTTTTAAGATAGAATTCTAATAAATTTTCAGCCAATATTCTGCCTGTGTGTCTCTGTATTAGGAATGAGCATTACACTTTACTGGAGGACATTCGCTGCAATAATAAAAAAAAAGACTTGTGTAGTATTAAAAATTTTGGACATTATTTAATAACAAAATTGGTTATGTATTTATCAAAGATCCTTAGATGGGATAACCTACAAATGGGCAAAAATTCTTAATGTGTATAAGAGAGGGAACATTGCCTTTTTGTACCAGTCTTGTGGAGTTTTATTGAGCTAAAAGAAGGAAATGGAAATAACTAGAAATGAGAAAATTATAATGTTATGTCACAGGCACTTCTATAGAAATCCATATGTATTTAACAACAAAAAAATTCATTAAAATTATTGAATTACATTTTTTCTAAATTACAGCATCAACGCTCTTATCATAAGTCATTTTAGGGTTTATTCTGTTTCTTCCAGGATTATACTCTCCCTTCATTAGTGCATTAGTTCAGCCTTTATCTGAAGGTTATACTTTTATGACAATCCCTTCACATTCATAGAAAATTATGTTCTGTTTACCTGGAGGTGGAAAGAGGAAGATGTGGGGAAGGGGAATAAGTGTGGTAAGAGTCAACCAAATATATAATATGTGTGGAAATCCATTATGAAATCTGTCTCTTTATAAGATAATTAAAACTGAAAATTAATATGTATATAGATAAACATATATATCCATACACATACATATTCATATACATCTATCTTGTTCTATGACTGAGGAAGTAAAAGAGTTTTATTTGATCTGGCTATTTACCAAACAGCTTGGTATTATCATCATTCATATATATATATATGTATATATATATATATATATATATATATATATACATATATATATATATATTTCCTGAAATAGGCAGGGAGCTTTACATAAGACGCAATTCTGAGTAAAGATATAAAAATTCTGGGCACTCACAAAACGGTCTCCATCCCAGGAGGAAATGTAGAGACTCCACATTTTCCTATACTATTTGACACAGAATATTTTTGCCAAATCTTGTGGCATAAACCCTACCATATACATTACTTTTCGTTGTTGTTGTTGTTGTTGTTGTTGTTGTTAGTGTTTTTGAAGCAATTGGTGGAGATATAATTATTTTCTGAGTGCTAGAAGAAGTCTATAGTAACAGAAAGCTCTATTTGCATATCAGCTGAAGGAGGCAACAGGCTATTCTCCCACTAGAAATAGCCCTGGATCATCTTCTACGTTTCTATGGACATATGTGGTAGCATCCAAACTCATTCAAATTCATGTAATAAGGAGACCTTAGATCATTTCTATTGTAGCCTATCTTTGAATCAGTCCTCTTCCCCTACTTATTTTTCTTTCACTCTATATTTTTATGTTTCACAATGACTATCTTTGTTCTCTGATCAATTTCTGGTCTCACTTTAAATCCTGTCTTCTCATATGAAAAAGTAGCAAATGGGGATGATACCATAAACAAGAGATTTCCACAATAGCTAAATTAATTTCCAAATACATTAAAAGAAAAAGAATGTTGTAAAAAGTATACTGTATGTTACTAAGTCTGAGTTTATACTTATTTCCCTATTTCAGGGGGTCAGGGCTTAATACTCTCTCTTTCATTTGTTCATTGTTTGAAACAAGGTCTGATATAATCCAGGCTGGCCTTGAACATGAAAATCAATTCTGAATGACTATGACCTCTACTTCTACAGTAGAATAGGAGAGTGTGTGACTGCAAAGCCTGGCCCGTTTTAACCATTAAGCAGTCTCTTTTATCTTACAAAATATATGTTCTAAAACTTTGAATCTGTGTAGATTATACACTTCCATTTTGTAAAGTCACCAAGCATATGTTAATGTATACATATGCACACGTTCTATTGTGATGATTGGTAGTATAAAGGGTTAAGTTTTAAAGACTTGAGCCATAGAGCAAGGTTCCTTCTGAATCCCACCCTTCTCAGTTACTAGTCTTTTGTATTCTGAAGCATCTCTCCTATTCTTCTGTGGAAATTCTAACCACATAATGATAGTACAAGGACCTGGGATATTTAAGAATGATGAAGTCCAGAGGACAGAGCCACCAGAACAGGTTTTGTGCTGATATAAAATGCATCTCAAAAAAAATAAATAAATAAAAAACTTGTATGACATAAAATACATGGAGGGTATAGGAAACAAACACCTGGCAAGAATAGTGAAAAAAGATACAGACGTTGCCAAGCATCTCCGTTTTCAGAACTGTGAGAAATAAATGTGTACATTGTTAATACAAAGTTTAATTAGTGGCATTTTTATTATAGCTGGCAAGTAAACTAAGGTCAATGTCAAACAAACTAAGGCCTTGCCAATTTAACCAACTTCTTCATTGTCACCAATTTCCCTATTGGTAAATGAAATAAAAGTTATCTTACCTAAGTGTGTGACAAGCAGCAAATGAGATTGTATAACAATCCAGAAGAGTACTTGCTACATTATTTAGTTGACATAAAAGTATTGTTGTAAAAGAGGCCAACTGATTGATTAGAGAAACTACCATTTTGAAATCATATTCTTATATTTTTAATATTGCCTGCCCTACAAATATTTGCATCAAATGAACTAAGGTCCAAATAACAAACGACAATTAATGTGTACCTCCAGATCATTAAATAAATAACCTATTTGTCTCAGGATTCTTATTATTGCAGTTAAACTAAAGGTTAAATGTACATATAATATCCCTTAAAAAATAGTTTGAATACGGGCAAGGCAATGGTAACTGAGGAATTAAAATGTAACCTCTGCTCTTTCAAAAGCATTTAGCCAAATTCTTAAAATTTGATATGTTAAAATCTTAGTTTTTAGATTAATTTGCAGAATTCATGCACTAGTTGGAGATAAAACACTACAACATGTACAACAGATAAAGAGAAAGAAAGTTGCAAGGTTTACAATGAGAGCCAGTGACTAGTCCAGTTGACCTTCATCTGTTGGGTTAGTTCATACTGCTAGCAAAGAGAATTAGATAGCATCATTCTTGACCAGGTATTATCCCCTTATTGCCTGTTAATATGAACTAGGTTAAGACTGATTAGGTCTGCACTCCTGGAGAGTCCAGGAGCAGCATTTCTCAGCCTCGATGTACATCAAAGTTAGTGTGGTGGTTCTGCAGGAAGCTGAGAATTGATTTATCTCAGGATCCAACTATACTACTTTTGGGCATACAGCCAAAGGATGCTTCTACGGGAATACTTACTCACCCATGTTCATTACTGTTCTATTCATAATATCCAGAAATTGGAAACAACCTAAATGTCCTTCAACAGAAGAATAGATAAAGACAATGTGGCACATTTATACAATAGAGGAGCACTCAATCATTAAAAAAAAATGACATAATGAAATTTGCAGGTAAATGATGGAACTACCCCCCCCCCCAAAAAAATCATCCCATCCCAGACTCAGAAATACAAATACAATATGCATTACCTTAATTTCTTAATTTGGGGTATCAGCTATTAATTTAATGATAGCCAAGTTACAATCCATATAGTTACAGAATAAGAGACTAGGAAAGGAAAATAGAATAAAACTTTATGAATGAATAGGGAGCACTGGAATGGAAGGATCAAGTGGGGAAGAGGAGGACAAGTGAAGGAGTATGGGGACAAACCCCTAAAACTAAGAGCCATTTGAAAGCTAATGCAGTAGAAGATTCTTAAAATATGTACATATATGAAGGTTAGCTAAGTAAAATCATCAACTAATGGAGGAGGCAGAGTTCTAATTGTCCATCCATTACCATCAAATATAGTTTGCAGTACCAGGATTGTGTTACACCTAATTGAATTGTTGGTCAAAGGGGACTCATGGGAAACCCCAAACAACCCAGACTGTTGCCAAGACAAATAGTACTCACTCTAAAACTGACAGCAAAGCCCAACTGCTGAGGAGAATAATTAGATAATTATTGAACGTAGAGAAAATGTGTTAGTACCTACATAAAACCCTTACCCCTACATTCTAGTGTGTTTGGTATAGGAATGTACTCTGCACACTGCCAAAGGAGAAACATAAAACCAAGCCAGCCATAAACCCTTTGATTAACAATGGTATCTGGGTTGGTTTGAATATGCTTGGACCAGTAAGTGGCATTATTAATAGGTATGACTGTGTTGAAGTAGGTGTGTCCTTGTTGGAGAAAGTGTGTCATTGTGGGTGTGGGCTTTAAAACCATCATCCTAGCTACCTAGAAGTCAGTCTTCTGTTTGCCTTCAGAACAATATGCAGAACTTCTCAGACCCACCTACACCATGCCTGCCTGGAATCTGTCATGCTGCCACCTTGATAATAATGGACTGAACCTGTAGGCCAGCCCCAACAGACTGTTATCCTTATAAGTGTTGCCTTGGTCATGGTGTCTGTTCACAGCAGTAAAACCCTAACTAAGACAGTGTCATGCCTGTAAGATATGCTAAGACAATGAAGACCCAGAGTTTGTGGGAGTAACCAACAAATATGTGATTTGTGTTAAGGCCCATTCCAAGAGGTTGAACCAATATCCAATACTCTTTGGATGACCCAGTGACCTAGGATAAAAACCAAATACTACTGATCAAAAAAATTAAAAAAAATAAAAAATCAAAAGCCAGTAGTGGTAAAACAACAATTTCTAATGACACTCTGCAATATTCATAGTGCCTTTCTCAACCATCATCAGAGAAGCTTTCTCCCACAGATGGGAACAAGCAAAGACACACAGCCAGTTTTGCAGAATATGAAAGACCTCGGATGACATGGCCCTAAAATGAAGCTCTGAATCAAATCCCACACCTTAGGGGACAGAGAACATTGATAAGAAGAAGTGGAAAAAGTGGAAAAGCCCTTAAGGGGACATTGGAGAGCAGGAGGGACACACACAGACATACACCCTCACATATACTTACACAAAATGATCAAAACTCATATGAACTCACAGAGATTGAAGCAGCATTCACAGGGCCTGCACAGAGAATCTGTACCAGATCTTCTGATATATATATATATATATTTCCAGGTTAGTGTTATTATTGGATTCCTGAATGTGTAAATGAGTGGGTCTCTGATTCTTTTGACTTCTATTCAGGATTTTTTTCTTCTGTTAGTTTGTCTTGTCCTACTCTAGTATGATAGTTTTTGTTTTATCATGTTATATCCTATTTTGTTATATTTTTATTATTATTCCTTACAAGCCTTTTCTTTTTTCCCTACAGACAGGAAATGGCAGAATCCAGACATAAGAGGAGATGGGGTAAAATTTGGAAGAGTTAAGCAGATGAAACTGTAATCAAGATAAGAAAAAGATCTATTTTCAATGAAAGGAAAATACTTAAAATACGCAGTTAAATTTTAAGTGGAAGTATTTAAGATGCACTTATACTGATGTACATGGTGGAGTGAACAACAATATTTTCACAACATTTTTTAGTTAATTATATAATCAAAATTAGAATCTCCATGAATACATGTTATAACTTAGATATGCAATATCTCCTTAAAGGCACAAGTGGTGAAATCCTAGTGCTGAAGTAACAGACACAATCGTTGAGAAGTAACTGAGTCATGTGGGTTCTTCTTCATTAGTAGATTAATTTCATCTGTGAAATCATAATTATTTGTCACCATTGGAAAGGATTAGCTCAAGTAAGTATGCCTTTGGGAATGTATTCTAGGCTCTGTATCTTACCCTCATCCCGTGTGTGATTGTTTTGTTCTCTGTGATTTCTGAGGTAATATGCTTTGTTATTTCACAAGCTCTGTTGTCTCTCAGAATCAATAACAATAGATCCAGACTGCTACCCACTGAAATATTTGAAACAGTCAACATTTATCATTTCACTCTTAAGTTGTCTCTGTCAGCAATTCAAAGTCCGAATTGTACACAGAGTGACTTGTTGCAGTTAATGTAGCCTTAGTAAGGATACACAACTTGGCATAATGTTTTCATTTTAGGAATGACTCATGGAAATATACAATTTAGAGGTATAACTAGAGAAGAAATTTATACAAAACTTCCCAGAGAATTTCACATATTTCCAAAAGTTCTATGTCTCTGTAACTTGGATATAATATCCCCTAGGTGCCAGTCTAACCAAGCCAGTAGTCCAGTCAAGAACAAAAGAAGAAAACAAGTTTTGAATTAATACTTATTAAAAACTTCACTACAAATACAATGGGCATCATTAAGTGCATTTAATATCTTAAATGTTAATGATACGGATAAAACAATGCACTGGTTTTATTTATATATTACTTGCATTTGAGCCTGCATGTCAGAATTTACAATAAAATTATTTCTACAATACTGTATATTTTTAAACACTGGAAGGTGTTTTTACTTTGCCATATCAGTGCCTTGTACTTTTTTTCTGTTGTTTTTAAACTCCTTCCTGAATGAGTCTCTTCACTTGACATGATACAAGAAAGAGCAATACTTTAACAAAAGTGAGAACTATTCAGTCAAATGAGGAGAAGCTTTAACCATATCTCAGCAACATCCAAGTTAATGGCAAGATAGACAATTATGCAAGAATAAGTTAACACAGAGTAGCCAATGGCAAATGTGCAGTATAGCATAGACATCTTTCATTTTAATTTTCATTTGGTGTATATGGGATGTGTCTATTTGTGTATGTACATGTGTGAAATATGACACTTACAAGAGAGTACAACATGATACCTAATTGTTACAAGTGACATAATAAGCAAGGAAAGACACTTTATTTTACCAAGTAAAAAGTAGAGTTTTCAGCATTGCTGCATGAAACATATTTGGAGGACAAGTTGAAGAATTGTTAAACACTATCATATGTTTCTTACACAGGACTAATTTCCTATATGGGCAAATAATGATCCTCAAATTTCAAGAATAAGTATACTTTCTACCACTCTGGAAATGTAAAGAAAAGGTGAGACAAGACTCTTCATGGAATACACTTGAGAGGACAAGAAAACATTTAAAACATTATCACTCTACATGCTTGTCCTTTTGAATATTCCCTGGGGTTGGCAGCTAGCAGAAACTATCACATTTGAATGGGATTTAGTGAAATTTTGGAAAGAACAAGGGAACTGGCACAGAAAAACATGATGAATAAAGATTAAGGAAAGAGAGGAGGAGAGGGAAGATAGAAGGAAGGGTTGTAGGAGAGGAAAGGCAAGAGGCAGGAAGAGAAAAAGTGTTCTGCTTTCTGTAGGACTTGTGAGTTTATCAGTTATGGTATTTGGTGAAAGTGATTTAATTATGTTAAGGTGTGGAATATTGTTTTATTTTGAGGCAGTATCTCATTGTTTAGCTCAGAGTAGCTGTGGATTCCTACCGGTCCTCCTGCTTTAACATCTAAAGTGTTGTGATTATACATGGAATCCACCTCACCTGGCTGTGAAGAATGCTTCTTAAATATTCTAAATACCAACTCTGAGTTATTTAAATGTTCATCTAGAATCAAACTAAAAACAGTGAAATATGCAACGATGGCTTCTTTTTCTTTAAGAAGTTATTATAGATTTTAATTTAAATGTTTATCTTTTAAGTCTTGCTTTTATATAAATTTCCTAGTATCTTATATTTTTTTGAAAGTATTCTCCAGCTGTAGCAACAATGAAGTAAGAAAGGGCTAGTTTAAGTTTTCATGGATATTCTTTAGTCCTTCAGAATTAATTCTTGGGGGAATCTAACTGATCAATAACACAATCTGAACTCTAAATACATGGACAGGCTGATACTGCTTCAGCTTTTCTGGAAAATAAGCTTCATAGTCTTCAAATATGCCTAATTAACATATATTTAAGATAGATGGTTTGCTGAAATGTTGTCCACCAATGTGAGAGAATGTATATGCACCCAGTGAGATGAGGGAAGTCTTAGTTGCCTGCACTTTGTTGCGAGATTAACTGCTTCTCAAGTTGCACTCTAAGACTTGCGGTAATCTTAACCCAAGGAAGGATCAGATTTTGAAAGAAATGGTAAATTTGCTTTTGGTCCTTAGAGGACACTTCTTGCATCCATGATTGGTGGAAAAGGCATATAATAGCCTTTCTCACTGAGGTAGTTCCTGAGGACATCTAAGATTGTGCCTATGGTTTTTTGTATTGATCCCTATTTCCCCATCTCAATGTAGCTGAAGTTATCAATGTCTGACACATATGAGATCTTGTGTCTAGTCACATTTCTTATGCTAACACACATGGTGCTAGTTGAAAGTTTGTTGAATAAGCTTGCCTGTTCACAAAGCCACTCTCTGTACCCCGATGGAAGGGTGGAAAGGTTAAGATGAATGAGAAATCTGGAAAAGGTTCAGCTGTAAAAGTTAGTACAAATCTTCTGATAATAGAGCAGGTATTAAATTCATGAGACACTGAAATTGAATTGCTGAGACAAGAGCCATTGTGACTAGAGTAGCAAATGTCAGATCATGAATCTATTCACATGACAAGAATCAAAAGATGATTAGTGCTGATGACACTCATGCCGCATCCCCTGAAACTCTGGGGATCTGTTTTCTTCTGAGGAGACAAAGAAAGCTACAAACACTTCTTACATGTGTTGATGCTCTGTGTTCTAAACCACTTTAAGTTTTAACGTTTGGAAGGGTAAAGGCAAGCACAATTGTCGATTACATTTCATAAATTAATAATTCATAAGAAATTCATAATTTCTTCCTACTGTTACTTTTGATGAATCTTGAAAAATGTATTAACTTTTCTTAGAGCAACTGATAAGAAGATGCTTGTGGTCTTTCAAAGTATCATATTCATGAATATGCCTATATTAGTGCTATAGAATTATGAACAATTTCAGCATAATGATTAATCTTACTTTAAAGTCTGCTATCAGACTTTAATAAAGAAAATTGTTGTATCTCAGAAGTTTCTCACTATAATATCAACACCAAAAATAAATAAATAAATAAATAAATAAATAAATAACACACAAAAAATCTACAAGGACTTTCTCTAGATTATTACTAACTTCATTAATTCACAAGAGCACTAATACGTTCTAAACAACATTTTAAGATGTCCCTAACATGTTATATATTTAAAAGGATGTTAAAATACAATCTATAGGCCTAATACTAAAAGCAATTTTTAGAATGAATTTTTATCATAGTACACCCATATCTAATACTTATAAAATGTTTATTGCCAAGTAAACTGACGTTCATAGAAAAAATATGACTTGAAAATCCTAAAATGGTCACCCTCTGGTCTTCAGGAGACAGGTGGTGACTCCTCATGGACTTTCCTGTCCCCATCTCCCAGAACCTGTAAGTCAATTTCTATGTTCACAGTCCAAGAAAAGACTGCCCATTCTCCTTGTAACTTAGGACATAAAAATGATCTGAATTTCTTTTATCATTAGATTTGGACAATGATGTAGAAATGGAAACAGAACTCAACTCTGGAAATGGAGAATGGGTCCATTTGCTATGAAATGGAGAATGTCACTATAAACTAGAAAATGGATTTTCCCCTAAAGCTTTAAGAAATAAAATAAAAGAAGATTCATTTACATCTTGACTTAAGTGAAACTGATTTCAGATTCTGAACTCAGAGAATGTAATGAACTAGTGCTGTTTTAAAGCTATAAGCTTGTGAGTTATCACAGCACTAAGGAATTAATATACTTTGCAGAAAAAGTTTTGCCCCCATAGTCTAGCATTTAGTATATCCAAAATAGTAATAGAGTGTAATAAACAAATCGTTAGCAAGGTTGTGAAATCCAAACACAAGAAAGTGATTAATTACTCTGCAGACAGTCTTGATGATATGACATTCATGAGTAAATTCTTTCATAAAGCACTAAAATGACACAAACCAAACTATATAGGTAAAGAATCTTTAATGTTGGTGAAATTATATGTGGAAACTCATAAGGTATTATTATTGTCCTTAAAAGTAGAAAGATGTGCCTATGATCTTATCTGGTCTAAAAGGAAACACATAGCTAAATTTTAAAACGTGATTATAGGCTAGGACAGACTGCTAGCTAGTCTGCTCCCGGGAAGACGCCATATCCTGAAACATCACAGAAGATTCTCTGCACTCAGAGCATTTGGTAACAACCTTCCAGAAGTCCCACAGCTGCCACTGGGAGCACAGTGAACTAGGGGACCCACCAGCCCCTAAAACTCTCGCCCACCAGATACCACTCTCCTTCCACCCAGGCCTTTCTTCTGGGACAGATTGCAAGCTACTCTGCTCCCCTGAAGATACCACATCCTGAGGCATCACAGGAGATCTGCAGCACTAGGGCATCTGACACAATAGCCTGAGCCATCCCAGAAGATCCACTGCACACAGGGCAACTAAGTAACTGATCACCAGCTTGACTGCTCCCCTGAAGACACCACATATTGAAAGCATCCCAGAAGTTCCTCTGTATACAGGGCAACTGGGCAATGGACACCACAGATAAAGACCTCCCGGGGCCTCTGTGGCATGCAGGCCATCTGACTCAACAGACTGAAAGTCTCCCTGGACTTCTGCTGCACCCAGGGAAACAGAATCCATAATCAATAGCTCCCCCACCCATCTCCGGAGAACAGCATCATACAAATTCGCAACCCAATTCTTCAAAGACAAGGAAAATCTGGAGTGAAAAAAAAAAGAAAAAAGAAAGAATATTTTTTTTTAAAAAAAAAAAAGGTTATGATCAAAATGGCAAATTCATCTTTTGTGAGATTAATTAAGTCATGATTTATGTCATAGAATCCAGGAATAGCTTTGTAGTTCTCTAAAAAATGTACTTAATGTAAAGAGCTAGAAGCAGAACGGTTCCTCACTAGAAAACATAGCAGCAAATTGAGGTTACTAAGGCAGTTCTGAGTGAGCACTGCATGGACTTACACAAGGATATAAATATTCATATTTATGTGATAAACAATATATACCTAGGAAATTAACAGAAATGAAAAATATTATTTCAATTATTGGAAAACCAGAGCTACATTCTTTAGTATTAGTAAAATGTTAACCTCTCAAGGGCACAACTAGTATTTTTGTTACAAAAACATTAGTTACAAAATCATTAAATTTCTTTCCATGTTAGCGCAGGCATGTTTATCTTAATTTTTTAAATGTAATGTACTGCTAAATACATTACCTTTTATTTAATTGTTATTTTTATGTCTATGAGGTATGTGTTTGAGGGAGGGGCATATATCCGTACATATAAAACATACTGAGTCCATTTAGAATCGCTTATGTGTTTATAAAGTTGACCATTTGGGATTGGGCAATCGATGCAAGATCTTGTTATTGGGAGAAACTCATTCTCACTGTGTTAGCAACCATTGACTACCTACAGTTTTTTGTTTGTTTGTTTGAGTTTTTCTTTTTGGTGTTTTTGTTTTTATCTAAGAAGTGACAATAAGGAATTTTCTTTGTCCCCGTTGTAATGTCAACTGGAATTGTCATTATGCCAGTCTTGTTCAGGTAACCACATTGTTAAGATTTAATGTGTCTATTTTTTTCCTGTTATGTCTAGGGGACACTTTCTAGCAGCAGGCATCCTCAGACTCTGGCTTTTAAAATCTTCCCACTTTTGTAAAGGAATTTTAATCTAGCAACATGGCTGCTATGAACATATCCAAAGACCTACATCTGTGTGAGATGGCTGGAATACAAACACACCCTTAGTGCACATCTTTAATCTCTCTGGATAGAATCTTTTAGTAACCACCTTTAATCCCAAACAATGATGTCTAATTGAGAGGCAGACAAAGTGATAAAACAGAGAAAGATTTGACAGAATAAGCCAGAGAAATGATACCAGCTTTCAGTGGAAAGGCTATTTAAGAGCATTGCATGGAGAGAGAAAGCAGTTCATCAGTGAGTAGGGAGTCGAGTCAGTTGGGAGTCAGTACAGTATGTGCAGTACATTCATTTTTTAGTGAGTTCATGCAGTTCAGTGAAGGTCAGCAGAGGCATGAGAAATCAGAGAAGAAGCCAGATGATTAGAATAAATTGCCAGAGTTAGTTTGAGGCCAAATAGAGCAATTCAATGAGAAGTTGAGAGAAGCTAGATTGAATCAGTCAGTTTGGAGAGGAGTTTGACCTGAGCTCCTAAGTTGAACCATCCAGCCAGAGCTCAGAAAGAACTAAGAAGGGGTGAGGTTACTCAGCAGTAAGACTGGAAAACAATAATTACCTCTGGCAAATAAAAGTTATTTTAAATGTTTTCTGTTCTTTGATTTTCCCTAAGCCTTAGCTATAGTGATTTTATTTTAAGGTGTATTGGGCACCTCAAAGTCAATTATTCTCAATAGTTTTAACCAATTTTGGATCTTTATAATAGTCTCAATCTGTTGCAAAAAGTAGCTTCCTTGATAATGCATGAGAGCAACCCTCCTATTGAGCAGGCTCTAAGTCCAATTAGACAGCTGTTGGTTACTCTCAAAATAAAATAAAAGAGTCATTGCTACACCACTGTGGATATTTTGCAAGTCCAGTCATTGTTGTTGTTCATAGGCTTCACAATTGTTAGGATTACTGATTATTCTTCTCTCCTGGCAGTTTGCATAGTGTCTTCTGATGCTATAAGATCTAGTCCTCGGAGGGAAAGGTCTTTCTTCTTTTAAACAAATATCAGAAAAGAATATTATTAAACCTCTGAAAGTAAACCAAGTATGCACACACATGCATGAACAACTCCTTAAGAGTTTGCTCTTTTTACAGATCTTTGTATACAGTACCATCACTTTCAGTCTCTGAAACATGTTTAATTTTAAAATGCAGAAGCCCCTCACTGAGTTGTTGACCATGGTTGTCCTAGAGTTCTCTCAAATATGACAATATTTTGCTATTAGTCTTAGTTGCCTGACAACTCAATAGTGAGACCCTATTTCTGAAGAAAGCACACTCTCTAGTCATGGGAAATAAAGAAATTAATCTTTTACTAACATGGAAGTTTTCTCCCTGAATTCTAGTTTTATGGTCTAGGGAGGTGTTATGAAGCTTCCTGGGGAGAGTGAGGGAATCATCAATAATCTTATCTATTTGTGAATTCCTTGAGACACAGTAATGAGCAGCATGGCAAGAGATGCCCATAAGAGCAGCAGCAAAGCACATGTTATGGAAATAAGTGTTATCTATGTAGATTTACTTCTCATTCCAAAGTAGGAAGTGGAGTCCTTGTTCTGTAAATCTAGCTATAGACACATGGCTGAAAAAGTCATATGCCTCAGAGGTAAACCATTTCAAATAGTTTTGCTAAAATAGACAGTATCAAACCACTCTTTGAATGTATATCTCAATAGTTACAAATTAGTACAGCTCTCAATACTCAAAAAAGAAGATTCTTAGTACAGTTGATGATATATGGTACAGAAATTCATGAGTAAAGTTTAGAGAATAAGTATTTGCAGAATGCTCAGCCTTAAAAAAGATGTCTATATTATAGCCCTTGTCTCTAATACTCGGAAGACATTGCAAAAGAGTGGCAGAAAGATTTTTAAGAGCCAGAGGTCAGGAAGAAGGAAGGAAAATTGTGTCCTGTGAACTTAGACAAAACTAATGCATACTTAAACCAAATGTGCTTATTTGTATTAGACCAGCACAAGATCAAGCTGGTCAATACTTAAGCATGGAAGACACAGTAAGAACTACTGAGCCCAATTTCTAGCTGAGGAACTATTGAGAGATAATATTTAGGGGAAAAGGGAGATATTTTCTTTATGAGTGTGGCCACTTGTAGGTTGACTATGATCTAGTGGATGACCTACACCAGTGTATATAGGATAGCACAAATTAGACTCAGTGGATTATATTTTCCTTAAAAGAAGTAGAGTTTTGGGAATTGAGGGGTGAATCTGAGTGGAGTTAGAGGAAAGAGTCGAAAGTGAATCAGAACAAAGTATATTGTATACAGGTTTGCTAAGATTTAAATAATATGTATTTTTAAATAATTAGATTGGCATTAACAAAAGGAATAGAATTAAGGTGGACCAAGATCACCGGGATTATGTTCATAGAGGATTATACAAGAAATGAGTTTTGACCCATGATTTAGAGTTAGTCAAGGTTTGTGGCTATTGTTCATTCTTTGGTCTGTTTATGCATCAAGTATTATTTACCATATTAAAAATGACTAGTGCATGCTCCACTAGTCATCAGGTAGTCATTTGACCCTCATATTATCAGTCGTATTTACACAAGGTTTTCAAATAATCAGTGCCCTGACAAATGCTATATAATTCTTATAAAGTTTTATTAAACTGGCCATGGAACAAAGTTAAGCATGAACATTATACACAGATGCTGTTTGTGTGATACATTGCCTAAAGAATTACTCCAAATTTGGTGCAAACTCATTCCAGATTTCAGAAGCATTACTAATTTTTCTATAATAATATAAGCATAAGAAAATTATTGCTTTAAAAATTTTTCTCCACAAGATGCCTAGATGGCCCATGAAAATGAATGGAAATCTGCAACTGACAGGGATGAGGAGGTATGGGGCATCTCCAGAATGAGGCAGAGACCTGGGATAAGGGAGGCACCCAAGAATCAATGGGGGTGACCTTAGCTATAACTCACTACATTGGGGATATGGATTCTGAAAAGGTCACCTCCTGTAGCCAGGCAGGAACCTAAATGGACTGGTACAGATACCATCCCACTCAGAAAAATTTCAACCCAAAATGTATCCTGTTTACAAGATATACAGGCATGGGGGACAGAGCAGAGATTGGAGCAGTAGCCAAACAATAACTCACCCAACTTGAGACCCATCCCATGGGCAAGAACCAACCCCTAACACTGTTAATGATACCTGTTATGTTTGCAGACAGAAGCAAGTTAGACTCTGACAGGCTACACACAGAGCCTGACTCAGACACATGCAGACACCCACAGTCAAACAATGGATAGGATGTTGGGATTCTTATGAAAAACAGGAGGAAGGATTATGGGCCCAAAGAGGATAGGAATTCCGCAGAAAAACCAGCAAAGTCAACTAACCTAGAGCCTTGAGGGTCTCAGAGTCTGAACCACTAGATGAACAACATACATGGGCTGTACCTAGACCACCTAACGTATATGTATCAGATGTGCCGCTTTGTCATCACATGGTCCTGAACGACTGGAACAGAGGCTAACTCAAAAGCTATTGCCTGTATGTGGGATATGTTCTTCTAGCTGGGCTGCCTTGTCTGTGTCTGGCCTCAGTGGGAGAGGATGTGCCTAGTCTTACAGACACTTGAAATGCCCGGGGGCAGGGGGAAGGGATACCCAGGGTTTCCCAACCTGCTCAGAGGAGAAGGGGTGGGGGGGATAGGAAAAAGATTGTAGGAGGAAATAACTGAGAGGGGGGAGGTAAGCAGGGTATAAAGTAGATAAGTAAAAAGCAAAATTAAAATAATATTTTCTCCTTTAAAAAGTACCCAACCATGATTAAAATGAAAAATACCAAGAGAACAATACTGTAAGACTACTATACTCATGCTGGCTTTTTATCAAAAGCATAAATATACTTGTACCATTCATTTTTGATTTCTGGTTCTTATTTAATCTGCATTTTTGGCTTGAGAAGTTGTCTCTCTGATTGCCACAGTTACAGAAACTTATAGGAAATCTGTGGCTTTGTACGTAGGCTATAGTAGACTCTGGAAACTATGTCTACAATCTTTGATCCAAGCACTATGGAAGCTTAAGGAGGATCTAAATTGTGGGTACATGATATTAGATAAATGGTGCTCACCATCTTAGCCTTTCTCTCATTCTTAATTCTCACATTTCTTTCTCTATTGTATTTTTCCATGGACCTCTAGTCATCTAAGTGAAGCAGTATCTCAGATCATAGACTTTTTCCTTATGATCCCATTAATTCAGACTTATTAGGATACCTTGTTTGCTGCTAATCAAGTAGAATAGACATATGAAAGTAAACTTACTTCCTCAGCTTCATTTCTTCTAAAAGGATGATATGTGATAGGAGAAGAGAATTGCTAAATTTGGCATTTGGGACAATGTGATTTAATATTGGTTTGTTGTGTTTTTACACTTAGCAGTTCTACAGTCTGTTGTAGTGAAAAAAGGCAAATTACAGTTTGTGATTCTGTAGTATAATGAAAAGGGACAATTAATTAATTAGTTTCTTTCTTTTTTTGAATGAATTAATTAAAACAGGCTTTCCCTCTATGTCTTGTGTTACTAGTTTGGAGATTTGGTACAGCTCTGAGAGTCTTTATTTTCTTTATTCAGGATGGCACCACCTACACCAATCTTCTGTGACATATTTGCTATCCCTGTAATTCCTATTCTCTCTAGATGTCTGTGTCTTTTGTTTAGTATGCTAGTCTTCAGCATATGTTTCTCAGGAAGGGTAGTTTGCAACATTCCCCTTATATTTTACTACCTCTCACCCCATCTGTCTTTGCATTTCTTGTTTTTCTCCAGTTTAGCTTACCCAGGCTCACTGTATATTTATAGCCATGGACTCTCCATGTGCCCTTTGCATTTGTCCTTCAGATTGTTGTCTCTGGTTATCTCAGAGAACCAATGTCACTCTCATGATTTTTTTTGTTCAGATTTTGATGTCATGTCTGTAGTCAGTATGTCTCTTAGTCATATCATTTGTGGATAGGAGTTTATTCAGCATCTAACAATGTAAAAATTGCTTGCCATGTGTTAATATAGTTAGTGTCCAATTATGCTTTGTTTATTATGTAGATAAACTATGTATCATATAAAACTAATGGATTTTTAATCAAAAGAATCAGGTTTCTAAATTGACAAAGTTTATAAAACTGTGAATAAATTGAAATATTTAGGTACAAAAATCATTGTCAGTAATTTTGGATGCTCTACTGTGAATTAATTTCTAGCATTAGAAATTACTGTTTTATTTATGTTTCATTATATATATATGCATAATTTATATAACATATGATTTTATATGTGTGTGGATATGTGTATGTGCATATGCATGCATCTATGCATGTAAATGTTATATGTTGTATCTCTTCCTTATAGTACAGAGTGAAATTTTTCCAAATTTAAAGCATTTTAGCCACTTCAGAGTCAGAAAGTCCAAATAATAAAGCAGTTACAATATGTCCCCTAAGCATGATGATAGCTCTCTGAAGAATTTTATGTGATACTGGGGTTGAGGGGATTCAGAGGCTTAATTGAGCATGAGTTGGTAATTAGTAGTGTCAGCATTGCAAAGTCCTAAGGCATTGGCAAGTCACTAATTGCTCAATGATCTTTTAGTTATTGTATGTATAGAGGTGAGAAGTCAAGTTATTCATGACCACATCAATATCAGGTAACGTTATTGTAAAGGCAAAGGTTAAGTGAAGTAGACAAATAACACAAATTCCACTCTAACACCAAAATTTAGTGAGAGAGATAAGAACTTCCATAGTCTCAGAATCATCTCACAGATAAGCACATTCACATATTTCTGCTCACCTTAAGCAAATCTAGAATACCTCCTGAGATTCTATATGAGCGTAGAGTATACAGAAGTAGGAATCCTTGCTCTTTGTTTCCTCCTCACTTTTTGTCAGAACTATAGAACTTTGTGATGGATGCTTTGTGCAAACTCTGATTAAGCATGGGTATGTAGTTTGTTTTGACCAATAAATAAGACACAGAGAATATCTGCCAGGTTTAAGCCTATACTTCAACAGAACCCTTGCTATCTGATGCTGTGAGATTATTCCGAGTATGCTGAAGGATATAGGGACAGGTGTTATATGCTGAATTTTCTTAGTTTCTACATCTGAAGCAAGTCTATATCATTGGACAGTCACTGGACTCCAAACATGTAAGTAATACCATTAAACTCAACAGAGCCTTTAAATTCATCTCACATCTATAGATTATTATAGGCTTCTATTGGGTATTTGTGTATGCATATTTACCAAGAAATAATAATATAAGGGTACTTAAGTTGAAAACCTAATTAATGAGAAGACAGACTTGCATATGTTCAGAAACAAAATGGAAACAAAATGGAAACAAACACAAACAAATAAACAAACAAAAAAGCTAAATAGAACAAATAAGATTGACACAAAAGTCAGCAGTTACTCTTCTAGGACTATGAAAATTTTCTTGTAGAAGTCTTTAGAATTATGGAGACTCGGGAATAATTCCAGGAGATTGTGCAGATCAGGAAATAAGGAAAATTACTCAAGCCAGCCAAATGAAGGAACAAAAAAAATCTGGTGTATTTATCACTTTGAAAGCATACATGTTGCAATATACTATGTGAATTTATATCTCTGTCCTTCTTCACCTACTTCAGGCATTCTCCAATAAGCTTTAATAAAAATCTGATAGCCAATTATCTGGGCAGGAAGTGGAAAGCAGACCTTTTTGGGAGGGTGAAATTAACTCTGAAGAAGAAAGATGAACTGCCTTTCACCAGGAAACGTAAGAGGAGATTGATGTGACTACACTCTTGGAAGGTATAGCTAGCCACAGTGGCTAGCTGGTTCAAGATGGTCAGGATAACCTAGATGAGCTAATATATATATGTAAACTCTGGGGCCTGAGAGAGGAAGATGTTAATATCAAAGACAACAGAGACAACATGGGTAACTTAGTGATATTTCTCACAAAATAAATGTTATTTTAAAGCTATTGTGAAAGGTATTCTTTTCCTGATTTCTTTCTCAGTCTGTTGGTCATTTGTATTTAGGAGAAAGTGAAATATTTGTGTGATTAAAAAAAAAAAAACTTTTAGAAACTGAAATGAAGAAATTTTAAAGATAATATCAAAAGGATAAAAATTTTTCCCATGTTCATAGATTGGTAGAATAAATATAGTGAAAATGCCCATCCCAAGAAAAGCAGTCTACAGACTCAATACAATCCCCATCAAAATCCCAACACAATTCTTCAAAGAACTTGAAAGGACAATTTTCAGCTTTATGTGAAAGCACAAAAAAACCTAGGATAGCTAAAACAATCCTGAATAATAAAAGAACTACTGGAGGTATCATTATCTCTGATTTCACATTATACTATAAATCTATATAAATTAAAACAGCATGATATTGATGCAAAACAGTCATACTGTATGGAAGAACTGAACTAAAGACCTAAACTAAGTTCACATACCTACAGAAATTGAATTTCCATAAAGAAGAAAAAAATACTCACTAGAAAAAAGAAAACATGTTCAACAAATGGTACTAGTCAAATTGGATGGCTGCATACAGATGAATTCAAGTAGATACATATTTTAAAAATTTAGCTCCAAATGAATCAAAGACCTCCACATTAGGCAAGATACAGTGAATCTGATAGAAGAGAAAGTAGGGAGTAGCTTTGAATGCATTGGCCCAGAAAGACTTTTGGAATAGAGCACTAGTAACACAGCCACTAAGAACAGTTAATAAATAGGACTTCATGAAACTGAGAAGCTTCTTTATAATAAAGGTTACCATTATTTGAATAAAAAGGTAGGTTTCAAAATGGAGAAATATTTTTTACCAATTCTACACCTGATAGAGGAATAATGTACAAAATATATGAAGAACTAAAAAATAAAAAAAAAATCCTTGAACTGGACATAAGGAAAATAATACCCTAATCAAAAATGCGGTATAAATCTCATTGGAAAATTATCCCAAAAAATGTCAACATGAAAATGACTGTGAAACACTTAAAGAAATATTTAATATACTCAGATACCAGGAAAATGCATATCAAACTACTTTGAGAAATTATCTTACACTACTAGGAATGTCCAAGATCAATATCAAATGAGACCTCATGCTGACAAGGATGTAGGTAAGGGAAACACTCCTCCATGGCTGATGAGAATATACAGCCACTGTGGAAATCAGTGTATCCATTCTTTATGAAGCTGGGAATTGACCTACCTCAAGATCTAGTTATAACCTTCAGCTATGTACACAAAGGATGCTTTTTTCTACTACAGAGACATTTGCTCAACCATGTGTATTTCATCATAGAAATAATTAGAAACAGACTAGATGTCTATCAACAGATGAATGGAGAAAATGTGACACATCTCTACAATTAAATATTATTTGGCCTTTAAAATAAGAAATCATAAAATTTACAGATGAACTGATGTGGCTAGAAAATAGTTACCCAGAGTGAGAAAACCGAGGCTGATGACAGCAAATCGAGTATATATTCAATCTGATAAAGACAAATAAAGCGTATATTCAATTATAGCTGGGTAGTATCTGTATAGTCTTTGATAAGAAAGCTATAATCCACATAACGAGTAAGGAGCTACTCGGAAAGAGGGATGTCCTTAGGAAGAAAAAGTATAATAGATAGTATGGATGGACAAAGAAAAGTGGGACTGAAATGGGAAGATCAAATGGATACGAGGAGAACAGAGGGGATAGATGGATAGAATGGAAGGAGGAACATCTGAAAATAAGCTGTTTGAGGTGCCACATGCAAACTTAATACTGTAAAACTTAGGAAAATATACGTCTGTAACATAGGTCCTATATGAAGGCAACCCAATGGAATTGACAGTGTAGATAGAAACTTTAGTGATACCTCTTGTCAATAAAGGAAGCTTCCAGTAGCAGGAATGCTTTCTATTTAATGAAGATGTTGGTATAAGAGGCCTCATGAGAAACCCCAATCAACCCAGGTTATTACTAAAGCAATTGGTTGTTTTCCACAATATGATAGTAAGGCCCTATTACTGAAGACAATATCTATACAACTCAATGAACACATAAAAATGGACTTGGTACCTATCTAGAACTTTTAACTTCACACTCTAGTATCCATAGTACTAGAAAGTACTCTGCATGCTACCGAAGGAGAAAGGTAAACACTGGCATAGCTACAATCCCTTCAATCTATAGCAATCATTTGCAATTGTGGCACAAGTCTTGTTGGAATAAAGCAATCAATATCTGGTTAGATTTAAGGACATTATGAGATCAAATACATCCTTCATAGTGCTGGTTGTCCAAGAACCTTAGACTAAATATACCAGGAACCTAGGTAAAAAGCAAATATTATTATTCTGTTAAAGCAGTGGTTCTCAATCTGTGGATAGTGAACCTCACAGAGGTCACATATCAATATCCTGCATATTACATGTTCACATTACGATTGATAATAGTAGGTAAATTACAGCGATAAAATGGCAGCAAAATAATATTTTGTTTGGGAATTACCACAACATGAGAAACTGCACTAAAGGGTCATAGCATTAGGAAGGTTTAGAGCCACTGTTCTAATGTAATACAGTGATAAAATGAGTCCTTACAAAATTCTGCTTACTCAAAGATCAGTGCCTTGCTCAGACATTATCAAAGAAGCTTCCTCCTGCAGTAGATGGGAAGAAATACAGAGACCCACAGCCAGACACTGTGCAGAGTGTCCTTGAAACACTCAGTCCTGAATTGGATGCCTATATAAAATCCCCCCCCCCCCCGCCCCCCCCCCCCCCCCCCCCCCCCGCTCAGAAAACTCTGAAGAAGAGGAGGTAGAAGGAAGTCAGAGTAGATGAAATACATCAAAGAACCAAGGCCTTCTAAACATACTAGTCCTGATGCACATGTGAACTGTGATTGTGGCAGCATCCACAGGGCCTGAACAGGTCTGTTCCAGATGGGGTCCCAGCACTGAAAGCCTTAAACACAAATCCTCCACCCTAACTCATAATCTGTTTCCAATTGATAACCACTCTTAAATGAGAGTTAATTTTCTCCAACAGAGTTTCACTTGAGATACAAACCTCTCATGCCCAACTGTAGGTATCTAATACAAAACAAACTAAATGAAATCTTTGGAATTTTTTAGTCTCATGTTATTTTTTAAGGGAACTTTTATCTGACTTTCTTAGTTTTATGTTGTTGTTTTGTCTTTTTTACCTGATGTATCTTAGAGTATATGTTACTGGTTCTGTCTGTGTTCTATTGGGATTTCGTTGCTGCAAATGTGTGTCTTTGTGTCTTGAAGTGTTCCATGTGCTATGTATTTAAGTTTTTTTCTTCCATTTTTGTTATATTTTGAATTATTTTTGTTTTATCCTTCTTTTATTATTTAGATGTCTGCTTGTTTTCTAACAAGCAGACAAACAAGAAGAGTGTGACTCTGGAAGGGGAAGGTTGAGAGGATTCTGAAAGAGTGGGTGAGAGGAACCAGTTATCCGGATATATTGTATACAAAACTCTATTTCACTAGAAGACGGGTTAGCCGGAGCACAGCTGGGGGTCCAGCCAGGACCAGGTCTCAGCTGCTTTGGACGCCAGGCTAGCTGCTTAGGCTTGGGTGAATGGGTAACATCTAGGAGCACCCGGGGTTCTCAAGAGGAGAGGTTAGCTGCAGCTCATTAATCGAGGGCCAGATACCTGGCTTCCCATGGCGGGTCCAGATGAAGAGACAGTCCATAATTCTAAGGCGTTTATTGTCATCATGTGGAAAGTGGCATGGATGGAACTGTACCTACCCCCTCTTCCAGAGTGGCAGGGCAGATATAGTAACTGGGAAGGGGCATGGCTAAGCCTCTAAGTGTCTCACTAACATGGGGAAGGCTACGAGCTGTGTGGCCACTCCTCTACCGGGGCGTGATATGTGACCGTGGCTGGAGCCAAAAGGCCTTCCAGGAACTTTTGCAAATAAGTTCTCCAGTCCCTGGTGAATTACTCCGCCGAGTCTCCCAGAGTTTTCAGCTTGTGCTCAACCAGATGCCAGACTGCCTGCCAGATCGCTGCCCCACAGGAGGGACCATTGCTGAACTAATAAATGGTAAAACATGTGTCTGGCACTTTCAACATACATTTAATTATTTAATTTTTATAAGAGAACTAAGAAAAGCTACAAAGATTCAACACCTGAAAACAGAGTGCTACACAGAGTTAATCACACAGATGGTGTGCAAAGATCTCTGTCTCAATCTCATATACATGTTTACTAAAATCCATTGTTAGCAAGCACCAGTGACTCTCCTTGCCTTCTGCAGTACATTATTATTGATCATAACCCTCATATACAGGATCACTTCCATAATTAGTTTCTCACTTTTCTGTCTCAGTGTATATCAAGTATAATAGTCAGATACAAGTTTCTTTCAGAGTCTACAGAAATGGATCATTGTTAAAAAATTTGTTGCTCCTTCAGGGGACCTGAGTTCATTTCCCAGCACCCATGTCAGGTAGGTGATGATTTCAGCTCTAGGGGACTTGAAACACTGCTCTTAACTCCTCATGCAGTGCATCTGTTCTTTTGTTTAGATACTCCCTCACAGGAGCATAATGCACATAATTAAAACAACAAAAATAGTTTTCTTAGGTGAGATAGATATCATACACATGCTGCACACAAAAACACACACAGAAATGTACACATACACACACACATACATTTTCATTCACACTCAAAAGAATACAATTGCAGGAACTTTAGTAAATGTAAAAGATTTGAGACCTTCAGCCCCGAGTGATGACCCACATAAATATAGAACAAACCCCCATGAAAAAGATAGACCAAGTAATAGGAAATAAAAAAATCAATTTTTTCAAAGTAGCTACATTCCATTAGCCAGAGTGATAATATCAACACAGATAAGTATCGAGGATTTTTCCCCTGACAATCCTCATTTCAAGACAATCCCTTCAACTTACACACCAAAGCATTAGAGATTAATATCTATAATAGCTTTTGTACAAAGAGAGAATTTGCCCCAGCTTGTCTTTTCCTCACTCAAGGTCTAAATAGAGGAGAAAATGATATATCCTGCCAATATGCATCTAATAAAAGATAAATTCCTCCTGACTAAATTTGCACTAATATTTACAGATAAATCATGCTGTGTTCTCTCGAAGAATCTAGGAAGATCATTGTGACTGTCAGTCTTAGAACCAGCAGCTAAGAAATGGCAAATACATATTATAAAGACATGCTAATATATTTTGATGAATAGGGAAGATGGAAACAGTGGCTGGAAAATGTACAATATTTCATTCAGCCATATATCAAGTTCATATTTTACATAACCTAATCCTTCATTTATTCTCCTAAAATATAGTCATTTTGCAAACGTAAGATCCTTGCAGAATTTGTCATGACTGTAAAGTAGAGACACTTGATTCTGAAGACTTTTTTACTCACATGTAAACCAAATGAAGATCATTTCATCCATTTGTTTATCCACTCAGCAAACACTTGTACTGTAAGATGACTTGGTAGACCAGTGCTTTACACATTTTAGTGGCATTTAAGTCACCTGTTATATCATAAAAGGGGGATTAGATCTGGGACGTAAGATTCCAAATTTCTAGAAAGTAAAAAAAAAAATGCAGATAGAGAGAGGGTCATCATTTACAGAGATCAGAAATATCCATCTGAAATTTCTACATCAATGGAAATGTTCTTTATCAGTTCTATCTAACATAGTAGTCATTAACCACTTCTCACTATTTGAAAGATGTGTATTATGGATGTAGAAGGCTAGAAAAAAATTATTGTTTTAGCATTTCAATATTTTAAATTTTAATAATTCAATTTTATAATTTAGATTTTAATCATCTGTGCTCATCCATACCTGTTATGATGGTCGAGTGAAGACAAGTTCACATAGGCTCATAGGGAGTATCACAGTTAGGATGTGTAGCCCTGGTAGTAAGTGGGTCACTTTGAGGTTTCAGAAGCCCAGCCTAGGCCCAGTGGCTCACTCTTCCTACTGCCTGCAGATCCAGTTATAGAACCCTCAGCTACTTTGCCAGAACCATGTCTGCCTGAATGCCAGTATGCTTCCTACTTGAGGAAAATTAAGTAAACCTCTGAAATGTAAGCCAATCACCAATTCAATGTTTCCTTCATAAGAATTTCTTTGGTCTTACTCTCTACTCACAGAAATAGAAAAACCTAAGACACGTGTAATCCCTGCATTTAGGAGGTAGAAACAGGAGGATTAGGAGTCTAATGCCATTCTAGATTATATTCTTCAACTACCCTAGGCTCAAAAGACCCTGTGTCAAAAAACAAAAGTCAGGGGAGGGGGGAGGGAATAGGGAGGTTCCAAAGGGGAGATCTGGAAAGGGGAAAACATTTGAAATATATATAAAGTAAAAAAAAAAAAAAACAACGAAAGTCAAAGTTAAGTAATTAAATGTGACCTGTGACTCTTATAGTAGCAAACATTTTTCCATAAAGATGACAAAGTTACCATATGATAGAAGAAAGACTGCTTAACAGTACAACTCTGATACTGTATATCATATATTCAGTCTTGTTACCCTAGAATGAACAAAGTGACAAGAAAGTCTAAGAGAGAAAAGCCTAGGAAAACATGGTCCAGGATCAGGTGGTATGTGAACATTCTAGTCTGTGATTCTCTTTATTAGTTTAAACAGAATAGGCAGGTGTACATTTATAAACATACACATACATGTAGACAGAAGAAGAGAGAAATGAGTTATTGGAGAGGAGGCTATCATTTTTAATTTTTTTATTTTCAAGGCTGAGATTATCTACAGCCTCCTCCAAATAATTCAGAGGACTTAGTCTGGGGTTTTGTATTGCTGCAACTTTCACAGATAACCCCTTTAACAATTAAACTATGACAAAATTTGACAGATGACCCAAACTAGCAATTCTCATGGGCAAAGCTATAGCATTCTTCTACTCCAAGGGGGAGATAATAGTATTATAGTTACATGCAAAATCGGACATCAAGAAACCTATTAAATTGTTGTAAAACCTGGTAGAGTATAGCTTGGAAAAGAGCTTTCTAATCACCTTGATGCTTATTAATAGAACCGCAGCTGCATCCTTCTTTGAAAGGCAAAGAAACAAAGTGAGCATAGGGATGAGATGCAAGGAGGATATGCAGCTTGTTCATGTTTCTCAAGAATCTTTCCAAATGGCTTAGTTTGTCATGAAAACAATAAAATCTCAAGTCGTTTTTAGTGTCTTTTGAACCACATTTTCCCTCCTTCTACATATTTCAGAAAAAATAAATCAGTCTTTAAAATGTATGCCGTTGCAAGACTATTGCTTTTCTTTCCTCTAAGTTACTGCTGACTAGAGAAAGATAAATTTATCTTTTTGTTCTTGTAATTTTGTTTCTGATGGTGAAAGAAAGTAACAACTGCAACTATGGGAACAATGCTATGAGTCTCTTTTTTCTTTTTTCTACTTTTTGTAAACTTTCTTTTTTTCTGCAGTTTTACAGATATTTAGAGGTAGGGTGAAAACTCTACCAACTTATAGGCCAACTTATAAAATCTCATATATTTCCTTAAATTCTCATTACAAGGAAATATCTATGATAAGAATATTTTGGCCATTTGTGCTAACTACCGAATAGTCATATAATATGTTTGGAGGATTAATAAAACATTTTAGTTGACTCTTATATGAACTGCAGTGGCATTCATTCTAAGATCTAAACTTACCATCACAGAGACTTTACTCACATCAAACAGAAACTATAAATAAGCTTTCTGTTGCTCACCAACTCTGGTTAAAATGCCTAATCTTCTTTTCACATGCAGGAAGCTAGGATTTTGATATGAATTCCCAATTTTTTTGACCATCGAAATCTTCTCTACAATTGCTTATATTTCAGGTTTTATCTGATTAGAGCTTCTGTTATTTTCCTGAGAATATTTCCCTCTCTTTCCCTTTATGCCCCATTCCCCATCTCTACCTTCTTACATCTCCCCCTTTTTACACTAGCTTAAATACAATTTTCTGTTCTTCAGTACTCCTTAAATGTCCTATATTTAGCAGCCCCTTGCTCTCACAAATATGCTTTGCAAGCTATTTATATATTTATCAGTATTTATTCTAATTAGCTTTTATAAAATAGGCTTCTAGCATAAAATATCTTCATATTTGTAACTATAAGTTTCATAACTTACTTTAAAGATTATTTGGCAGAGAAAATAACAAACTGTTTTCACATTATAGGACAACTATGAGTATCTAGTTGATAATTAATCAACTCTGAATTTATCCTCTCCATATATATTGGTTCATTCATTTTGCTATCTTTCCACATAATTTAATGACGATAAAGAAAAGCTGTGAGTATTCAAAATGACCCTTGGATAAGCCGGGCTGTGGTGGCACACGCCTTTAATCCCAGCACTTGGGAGGCAGAGACAGGTAGGTTTCTGAGTTCGAGGCCAGCCTGGTCTACAGTGTAAGTTCCAGGACAGCCAGGGTTACACAGAGAAACCCTGCCTTGAAAAACCAAATCAAAAAAAAAAAATTATCCTTGGATAAGTTCTTGTAAAACCATAAATGTCTTCTATAGTATAAAGTTCATTAAAATGTTTATTTTGTATTATAAAAATAATATAATTTTTGTAATATTGTTGCCTTGATAACTATGAAATCTGCTCAGATAACTTTATATTCTATCTTTGTGATTTCATTTAGTTTGTTCATTTACTTTTTCATTCATGATAAATACTTAGTAAGTGTAATTTATATTCTAGATGACAAAGTAATAATAGAAAATAATGTAATTTCCTTAAAATGATTCAGTCCCATAGAGAAAACCAAAAAATAAGCAGTTAAAAATCAATTTGAGTAAGCAAAGAGCTATGGAAACTAAGGACAAGATATTCTCAAGGTCCTGTCAAGTGTGTCTGACCTAATATTACAATGTAGATAAACTATAAAAAACATTTGTAGTAAATGGTAAGCTTATGGATTAGATGATATTAGTATGCCAATAATAAGTATCTTTACCTTGATAATTACACTGTGGATAGGTGTTAAGGAATGAAAGAACACTATGAAAATAATGTTTTCTCCAATGAGAACAAAATAAGCCATATGTACTTGTTAGAATACTGACTATATATGCTTCTGTGATTATACATGTACGTGAGATACTAAAACACATATAGTACATAATTAAAACAGATGAATTTGTTAGAGGCTTCTAAAAAGCTTGAAACTCTCTTATATGCCAGATATTATTTCAAAATACAAATACACAAAATGTAAACACTGCTCAGAAAAAGACACCTGACTCGGGGTATGGCAGGAGGATAATGGAAAATACAGTTATGTTTAGTATTGTGCATAAATAAAGAATTGGTAAAGAAATGCCTGCCCATTATTTCAACAAGTGACAAATTTGCAAATAAGAGAAATGGAATTCAGATTGCAAAGTGGTTATAAAATTATTTAGAATAGAAAATATGTTTTATAATTTAGGTTTTGTCTTTTTTGTTACTCAGTAGGTCAAGGGTACTTTGTATTAAAAATTATCCACCTATCTATATATGGGATAATACACATTTATAATGGTATGCATTGTTAAACAGAATTAAATGAAAAAAGTCTAGTTGAAAATATACTTAGAAATTTGTCATAACGTAAATACCTCAGAATATACTTTATAGACATAAATAGTATTGCCAAGTACATAGACAGACAATACATCATACATATCACAAAGCCTGGATTAAGTCAAAACAAAAGAAAATGATGTAATCAAAAGTTTTATAAATGCAAGATGCCACAGGTATAAACAGCATTGTTTTGATGTAAACAATTTTAATAATATAAGTGTAGTACAAATGAAATAATTCCAAAATTATAGTGCAGGAAATAAGTAAACTGATAACAGAAATATCAACATAGTCAAATATTATATACTATATATAATTATCTGTGATATATTTTGTTATTTGCAGCACTATAGGTCTACAGCAGCGTCACCACTATACTTAATAAACTGATTTGTGTTAAGGCATCCCTGCTGAAGAGAAAATGTTCAGTTCTTTTATAGTCTTATAAAGCAGTGATCATCATCTTTTTAGTCTGCCATACATACTGCAGTACATGGTTGAATTTATGTGTGTATTTGTAGACACGTCTTCATTAAATTTATAAAGAATTTGTTGTTTGATCTGAATCATCCTAATCAATAAATACAAATGTGATAAGAATGAGAAAGTTGCCAAGCTGTCAAAACATTCATGATGCAAAAATGAGACGTTAATAGCTGACTTTGGGTAAATAGGTGATTAAGAATGAAATTGGCTAGCCTAATAGTCTTCCGGCTCTCTGGGGATCTGTGCCAAGTATGTTTTGTACAATGTTCTCATATCCCTCAAGGTTCTTTGTTGTGGATAGCCCTGGGGCTTTTTGTATTCTAATTCTTCCCTCCTGGGAGGGGCTTCAGAGAAGGTGTGAATTACACTGTGACTTCTTGTGAACCAGTCTCCTAATGAATGAAAGAGCCAATCATTAGGCTCATAGGAGGACTTTCAGTTCGAAGAGAGGAAGGAGGAGAGAGAGAGAGAGAGAGAGAGAGAGAGAGGAGAGAGAGGTGCCTTTTGGAAGGGGAAAGCAGATAGGTAAGATGTAGCTAGTAGAGTCTCCTGGTATCATGTGGATCTGCAAGGAATCAGACGTTGATAAAGCCTACAAGTTTAGGTTTAGTTGTTGCACCCAGACATTGAGTTATTATTGTTTCTGAGCTATGTTTCTCTTGTGTTTTCCTTCACATGGTGGATGGTCTGTGTTCCAGAGAGAAAGGTACAGCGGCAAAGTGTGGGTTTGCCTGATGTGCACCACCGACGCCATAGGAATATTGAAGCATGGGGCTGGCACGGTAGTGACCTGCCAGTGGGGACTTAGTGAGCTGTGTGGAGAGATCATGGAGCTCGGAGTCAGAGCTCCATGAGATGAGAACTGGTTGGCCATTTCCTGCCAATGCATGGCGGGCCAGCCCGCTAGGGATGAGAGAACCAGGGCATAGCACGGGAACATGCTATATATTACATCTTTTTAAATATTTCCCGCAACAGTTCTTATCAATTATGAAACCTTACCATGTTGACATTGTAACAGAATCAGTAGTTTAGGAAAATATGCAGTTACCCCACACACCAGGCCACACATAAACTCCATGGCAGAAGTCAAAGCAGCTCCACAGCTGGTGCCAAAAGCAGCCACACTTTGCCATGTGCATGTACAGAATAAAGAGTTCACTGTCAGGGAGAAAGTCAAACTTGCAAGACTCTTGCCCGAAACCAAATATTTAAATAGCCAACACCTATGAAGAAGCATTACTTTAATATTGATCACCACAGAGAGTATGATCTTAACTAACACAAAGTTGTAAATGTTTATTTATTCTTATATGTTTGATTTGGACGCTTATTAAAAATTTTGGTGTACTTTTTCTCTTTGTGTTTTTCTGAAATCCTTGCTCTTCAAATGGTATACTGCGTTCAGAATTCAAACGTCACCTAGAGGTTTGGGAATTGAATCTGATCTCAGAATTTTTGGTCATCTTCTGCCACTGCAAAGTAGTGTGTATATAAGCAGTGTGTTTTCACATATATTATTTTAGTTTCTGGTAAAAATAAAAATAAGAACTCTTGTGCTGAAATTTGTTCAAAAGCCAAAATATATACTTATCATTATTTTCCAAACTGGCCCTTGAAACTTAACAGAGCTCAAGGACAATGGACTCACCGCTTCACACTGGTCTCTTTCCTTATAATGATGCCTCAATTGATTTTCCTTAGCAAGCAAATTAAAAGAGCATCTGCTAAGTGCCAGAGCCACAGACTCCCTTGGGATTGAAAACAAAAGCCCAGCTGAGTCCTTCTTTCTTCCTCTGTGAGCATTAATGCTTAGGAGATTTTACTAAGATAATTGACCTGCAAATCTTTTGAAACATGGAAGGACAAGAGCAAGTCCAGCTTCTTCACCACAGAAACATTGTCGCCAGAAATGCTGGCTCACAGGAGGAAAGCAGTTAAACAACCAAAACCCTGTGTTAGCAGCAGTGTCTCAAGGAACTCCTGTAACAAATATGCTGAGTGAGCCAGTGATAGGTGTTCATCATTATTTTCAATCGCATCTCTTCCCATTTATCCTTCCGTTGCCAGCTCCACAATGAAATCAAGAACTCTGAGTATGAGTTGTGAAGTTTATCAAGTTCACATGAGGCAAAGAATAGAAACTCTGTACTATTTCTTGAGCTTCTCTTTAGTCTAGAACTTACTTTCTAATTTGAGAGATGAAATGGATCCACCAGAGGTCTATAAAGTCAACTTTAGTTCCTCTGACCTAATATTCCTTTAACATGTCTGTCGATACATTGAACACACAATAAATATTGAATATAACCTCTGTGATCCATGATGAATATTAATATAAAACTTAAGATTCAGATCTGGCCATTATGGGTTGTCTTGATCAAAATCCATAACTTCCTTACAACTGGATAGTTGCACTATATTATATCACTTATGGTTATCTCTGACCAGATATTCAGCTATGTAATAATGTAATGTAATATACTCAGTAAGAACAGTTTCAAAGCCACTCTTACTTTTTATTCAACATTCAGAGTCTCAAACAACATAGAACAATTTAACCTATATTTGAAATACCAAACTTAGGGTCTCTTTATGAAAGCATGAAATATAATACAGGTCTTGCCCACTATGCATGGTAAATTTTGACGAATACTTTCTGACAAGTAAACTAGGGTGGTTTTAAATATTTTTTCTGTGCCAAACCCTGTTTTAGTAATATCGCAAACATGAATCGTTATATATGTTTCATGGATTTATATTCTAAAGTTATATTTCAAATTGAAGAAACAGCCATTCAGAGTTGTAAAACAAATAAAATAAAAGGCTATTATTCATATTGTCTTAGCTATTTTTTTCTTGTAGTAATAAAATACACTGTCAAAAGTAACCTAATGATGGAAAAGACTGTTCCAGCTCACAGTGTTGTTACAACATGTCACCATAGAGAATTCCCAGTGGCAAAACCTTGCAAGAGCTGGTCACATTGCATCTATACTCAGTCCTCTCCCTCTTTTCATTCAATCTATGACATAGCTGATGAAGTGGTTGCAACCACTTTCAAAGGTGATTACAGTAGTCATGACTGAATTGATAATTTAAATAAAAGACTGGGCCTTGGTCTGTGAGAGCTGAGCTATCTGGAGGAGCTGTCTGGAGATCTCCAGAGAAAGCTGTCTCGGCAGAACACAAGTTTTCAGCTTGTACCCCAGTATTGATTTTGAGTCTTTTTTTCTGCTCTCAAACACCTCTTTTCTCAGGAATCCCTCTCCAAGCCAAGGCTGATCCTTGGCACCCACAGGTTAGTACCATAAGAAATGGCCCTTCTGGAAAATGCAAATCAAAACAACCCTGAGATTCCACCTCACAGCAGTCAGAATGGCTAAGATTAAAAACTCAGGTTACAGCAGATTCTGGTGAGGATGTGGAGAAAAGGGAACATTTCTCCATTGCTGGTGGGATTACAAGCTGGTACAACCACTCCGGAAATCAGTTAGGCAGATCCTCAGAAAATTGGACATGAGGACCCAGATATACCACTCCTGGGCATATACCGAGAAGATGCTCCAACATATAATAAAGACACATGCTCCACTATGTTCATAGCAGCCATATTTATAACAGCCAGAAGCTGGAAGCAACCCAGATGTCCCTCCACAGAGGAATGGATTCAGAAAATGTGGTACATTTACACAGTGGAATACTACTCAGCTATTAAAAACAATGACTTCATGAAATTCGTAGGCAAATGGATGGAACTTGAAAATATCTTCCTGAGTGAGGTAACTCAGTCACAAAAGAACAATCACAGTATGTATTCACTGATAAGTGGATATTAGCCCAAAAGTTCGGAATATCCATGATTCATTTCACAGACCATATGAAGCCTAAGAACAAGGAAGACTAAAATGTGGATGCTTCAGTGTTTCTTAGAAGGGTGAAAAAAATACTCACAGGAGGAAATAGGGAGACAAAGTGTGGAGCAGAGACTCAAGAAAAGGCCATCCAGAGACTGCCCCTGGGGATACATCTCATTTACAGCCATCAAATCTGACGTTATCGTGGATGCTGGGAAGTTCTTGCTGATGGAAACATAAACTGTCTCCTGAGAGGCTCAGGCAGAATCTGACAAACACAGAGGTGGATGCTCTCATCCAACCATTGGACTGAGCGTGTGGTCCCAGATGGAAGATTTGGAGAACGGACTGAAGGTGCTAAGGGGGTTTGCAGCACCATGATGGGAGCAATAATGTCAACTGGCCAGACCCCCTGAAGCTCCCAGAGAATGGACCACCAGCCAAAGAATACACAGGGAGGGACCCATGGTGCTGGCCACATATGTGGCAAAGGAGGGCCTTGTTGGAACTCAGTGGGAGGAGAGGCCCTTGGCTCTGAGGGTGTTTGATGCCCCAATGTAGGGGAATGCTAGGTAGGGAAGACAGGAGTGTGTGGGTGGGGGAGCTCCCTCCTAGAGGCAAGGGGAGGGGGATAGTATAGGGGGTTTCCGAAGTAGAGACCTAGATAGGGGAAAACATTTGAAATGTAAATAAAGTAAATATATAGTTTAAAAAAAAGAAAGAAAGATAAAAGGAAAAAGAAATGGCCCTTCAGGAAAAAAAAAAATCAACCCTGGAGAAACTATACAAATTATGATTTTTTTGATTTTTTTGAGTACATATCTTTTTATTGCTTTTTTGATGAAATGTGAGGTCTGAAGGAATGGACAAAAATCATGCATCAGTGAGTTGGGGTGCAGTAGTTTCTTTCCCACTAAGTATCACCTTTATGTCACAAAAAGACTGATGTGTACAGTTCAGGCTTTCAATATGGCTGGTCTGCAAACATTTTTAAAGGAGTAAAAAACATTTGAAGTGAGTTTGTCACCTGAAGAAAATAAGAACCTGACACTGTTTGATGTCTCTGATAAAATTTGATATTCCAAACAAACAAACAAACAAAACAAAACAAAAACAGTATTTGAGGAGACAGAAATATATCATAGTGACATTGAAAGCTTCTAGACAGTGAGTCTTCTGGTTACGCGAAGAACAGCACTGACTGAGAGGATTTTATAATGAAGTGTGATGATAATCGCGAGGTCTGTATAGCTGATTTAGCTGATATAGTACAAAGCATTAATCTATGAAACCATTGCAGAGTTATAAAGGAGCAAAAAAGGAGATGTCAACTGGCACATTTTCAGACTCTGTGTCTGGCAATTGATTTTCAAAAAATGTTTACTTGTAGGTTTTTTACATATCCCCAATGCATCTGAACAGACTGGATGAGAAAGGACAAAAAGTAAACAAAAAAATAAAAACAGTTCTTATATAAAAGCATACTCCTCACTATATTTTATTAAAAATATTTTCATGAATCTCTATAATGTATGCTATAACAGCTTTATTATTGATAATTTCAATGAGTTAATACTTCTACATTTTTCTTACTAATTTTCCAAATAGAGTACAAAATGAAATATTTTAACATTTAAAAATTAAATAATTGAATTTCTTAGCTGCGTCTTTTATTTTTTCTATGTTAAAAATCTTTTATTTTCCCCTAACAATATGTTCAGATTCCTGGTTCCTTTTTCCTGATTGCTCTCAGGTCCTCTCCATCTCACCTCCCCTATCTGGATCCACACATTTTATGTGTCCTAGGGAACAAACAGGCATATAAGGAATACTAATAAAATAAGATAAAAATAAAAGCGAACAATTGGAATAGGACCAAACAGACAAAAGGAAGAGGATCCAAAGGTAACACCCAAGGAAACACATATATGGGTATGAGACATCCACTTTCAGGCACACATTGTCTCATTAAAACAATACAAAACAACAAAACAAAACGAACCAACAAACAAATAAAAAACAGCCAGGCTTTTAATCACAGCACTCCAGAGGCAGAGGCAGTGAGTGGATCTCTGGGTTGAAGGCTGACTTGGTCTACAGAGTGAGTTCCTGGACAACCAAGGGCTACACAGAAGGACCCTGTCTTGATAAAGCAAGCAAGCAAGCAAGTCATGACACAACATTATGAGAAAAAAAAAACCTCAAAAAATACCATTATTATTATTATTATTATTATTATTATTATTATTATTATTATTATTTTGTCCTGGACATCGACTGCTGGACATGGATACTTTGGATTTGAGTGATTTAATTTCTCTTAAACATGGTAAGAGTCTTGGGAACAAATTTTCAGGATAAGACTAGATTTTCAAAACATCAATCAGAAGTATTTTTGTGTGTTTGTTTGGTTTGGTTTTTTAATCTTTTGGATAAATGTGTCTGGTGATTAGAGATTCATTATTTCTTAAGAAAACTGCATGAATTTTATAAACAATCCAATTACATAATTTCCCTTATATGCAATGTTTAGCTATATGCTATTGAATCAAGCACAGAAGTATACCTCCCTCTTCTTTCTGAGATATGGAAAGCTACAAGATCACTTAGTGTTATTTGTAAATTAAATCATGAATATGATTAAGATATGTTGTACGAACGTCTCAATTAATAAAATATTTTAAAAATTGAACAATAATTATGTTAGTACTGTTGTACTTTTTCCATAAAGATATTGAGATATTTTTGTCAAATATATTTCTAAAATAAAGAGATAACAAAGCCCCTTTGATCTAAACTTTAGTGGAAAGAACACAAAACACAAATGATAACATAAAGTAATGGTGGTAGTGTTCTCTTTCAGGACTGTCATATTGGATGTTGTAATTGGAAATTCCTACATAGGATCTCACAAAAGATCAACTCCACAGTTTAAATGAGATCTAATAGACTTATGACAAAATTATGGGAACCAAGACTGAGAAGTGTTTAGGTTTACCAAGTATTTGCACACTCCTGCTGCATTTCGTGTACTAATTTACATATTCTTGTACTACATGTCTATCTTGGACCATCTGCTTGAGGGAAACATTGGATTGGGAGTAAGTTGTCCTTCCCTTTCTTGCACTGTGGAAATTTTAAATATTTCTCCATGGTTTTAAGTTTGCTGAATAACAACATAAACAATTTCTGTAAGACAATCTTCAAAGTACTTATCAGTCTTGTACTTCAATCTATAACCAGCTTAATTATTAAGAACTACACACAGTTAAGCCTTGCTTATTTAAAGCATCCATGAAAATAATTTTCTATGCTAGTGTGAAAAATGACATTCAATCATTAATTAATAAAAAGGGCTTCTAAGTTAAAATTTCGTAGACATTCTATTGTCTAAGGCTGTTTTTCCTCTCCCCTTTGACAGAAGTTACAGTAACAATGTTTGGGCATGAATATCTCATGCCCTGTTTCAGCGTTCTTCTACTTCTCCTTTTCCCTTGACATCTAATATCATTGCTGCAAATATCAAACAGAAAAACACACTGTTGTACAAGTCACTGATGATCAAAAAGCAGGAAGTAATGGCTTTATATTTTGGTTCATTTAACTGTGAAACCACATCAAGATGTGGCAGGAAGAACTTAGAGAACAGAAGTAAGACAATTCAATAGGGTTAGATGAACATAGCAATCTGAGGATGACAGGGGTAGGAAGCCTGTGACCAAGACAGAGAATAAAGCTCAAAGTGATCCCAGGAGTAGGAAGCACTGGCCTCTCAGCATTTATAAAAGCTATTATTGTTCCTCTGCTCTAGACAGCAGGATGTGGATAGAGCACATTACTGCCAAGTTTTGCTTCTCATTGCTCTGAGCACCATTGGAATGCAAATTTTAAAATTTCAGTGTACAGTAGAGTGTTTTTCAGTTTTCCTGGAATGCTCCTGATTTGCCTCCCACATGTTTTGGCTCATTTTTTGCACTTCAGAATAATGAAATCTTATCAATGTCTGAGTGAGGGTCATCTATCAAATTCTTAAATGCAACACACAGTGTTATTCCTTCCCCAAAAGAGAATTCTCCCCTTAGTACATTGATCAAGTAACAGTGAGGTGCCAAGACAAACGGCTGTTTCTCTAGCAACTAAGACACTGCACAGGCTGAGCTGGCAGAGCTCTGCAGAGACAAAATCAGTAGTTATGCTCTAGGAAGGATGTTGAGAAAATGGAGTTTCCTTCTGCTAGAGGTGTGTTAATTAGCAATTACCATAGGGTGAGGGTGATCGTTTCTGAATTTGTAGCTTGCAGCTCTGTAAATTAGATTTGGATGCTATTCCTACCCACACTTCAGAACATTGGCAATGCATGTTATATAGACCTTGTTTGCTGCCAACGGTTTATCCAAAATGAGTTTTCTCCACATCTGCAGCTTCCCAAATCCTCACCCCACAGCAAACAATGATTACACTCCACAGCAATTGAATTTTTTGGCTAATAGCTTAAAAGAGTCTTTACAGTCCAAAATCTTGAACTTTTCACCCTAACTTGAGAAAACTTCCTTGTTGCCTTTCCTTATTCTTTGAGGATATTCTTATTCTTATTCTGCCTCATTTTCACAATTCCATCAATCTTCCTCTAGTGACTTTCAGTATTTAAGCTTCTTGTCCTTCTGCCTTTCCTCTCTTCTTCCTCTCAGATTCCTAGCATACCAACAGGATTGAAATCAAGCAGCACAGAACGGTCAGGGGTTAAATTCAGAGATGGCCGGACACACCTGTGATTTGAGAATCTATTGATTCCTTACTAAAAGGAAGGAATCTGCACAAAAATATCCTGAGTGTAAATTTTGTCCTCTGCACAAAAATATCCTGAGTGTAAATCCTCAAGAATGTTTTCTTTTTCCCCAGTGGATTGTCCAAGTCGAGTCAGAATAAAGGAAGCCAGCTCTGACTTCCCAGGATGTGTTGAGAAAAAACTATTCTGAGCTATAACTCATGAAGCTATACTAGGTTTTTGACATTGTATCTTAAAGTACTGCTCAGTCCAGTGGGAGTGTGGGAGTTCTAAATAAGATAGAGCATAAATGTGACTAATGGTGAGATTTCAGACATGGGTAAACTCCTGATGGCTCCACTGTTTCATTGGGACACTCTAACTTAATATGCCTGAACTCACAATATCAGACCTCATATCATTTCTTTTCTTTGTTTCTTACTTCTAATAAATAATATGACTCACCTACCTGTACAAGTGTCTTGGTTAAGGTTTTACTGCTGTGAACAGACACCATGACCAAGGCAAGTCTTATAAAGGATTTAATTCGGGCTGGCTTACAGGCTCAGAGGTTCTCTCCATTATCAAAGAAGGAGCATGGGGCTGGAGGAGCTGAGAGTTCCAACTCCTCTTCTGAAGGCAGACAGGAGAAGACTGGCTTTCAGGCAGCTAGGATGAGGGGTTTTAAGCCTATGTACACAGTGACACACTTATTCCAACAAGAACAGACCCAATCCAACAAGGCTACACTTCCTAATATTACCACTCCCTGGACCAAGCACATACAAACCATCACATTCCACTCCCTGGCCCCCATAGGCTTGTTCAAACACAAGAGTCTATGAAGGCCATACCTAGAAGTAGCATAATAAAAACGTACACTTAGTCCAACTTTCAAAATCTCCATATTCTAAGTAGCACTCTAAACAATGTTTAAAGTCCAAAGCTCAAGGTCTCTTCTGAGATTGACCTTATTACTTAACTGTTATTCCCAAAACAAGACAGGAAACCAGCTGCACAAACTCCAAACTCTGCATCTTCATGTCTGATGTCAAAGCAGTCTTCAGAACTCCAACTCCTTTTCATCTTTGTTGACTGCAACAAACTTCTTTCTCCTGAGCTGGTTCCACTACCTGTTAGAAGCTTTCCTCGGCAGGTATCCCACAGCTCTGGTGTCTTTAACATCTTGAGGTCTCCAAGGCAACTTCATCTTCTAATTCAAAAATCTAGGATCCACACATGATCTTTTGGGCTCCTCCAAAGGGCTCAGGTCACTTCTCCTGCTCTGCCTTCTGTATCAGTCTAGTCTCTGGATGACTCCTCTCTGCTGTTGCTGCTATTCTTGGTCGTCATCCAATGGTACTGGCATCTCCAATATTCTGGACTCTTCTGCTCCAACTAGGCTTTACCAATAGCCTCTCATAGGCTCTCTTCATGATGCCAAGGCTTAACCTCTGTGCATGACCCCTTCAGTCCTGGGCCATCAACTGCAACTGAAGCTGCACTTTGACCAATGGCCTTCCTTGGTCTCTAACAGTGCCAAGCTTCAGCTGCTCTCATGACTCCTTCATGCTTCAAAACCAGTACTGCCTGGGTACACATTATCAAGTCTAGCTGCAGCATGAGGTACAACCTTGACTATTTCTGGAACACAGCTTCCTTGTGTACTCAGAAAACACTTCCTAGATTTCATCTTAGTAATGCTGGTCTCTTCTTAATCATCACTAATATCTTAACTCCAGCTAACTAGCATCAATTGTCCTTGTAGTTCCTTCTATTTTTGACTCTAAAGCCAGAACCACGTGGCCAAAAGCACTGAGCTCTGCTGCTTGCTGGGACTAGGACACGTCTGTCCCCACCTCCTTATTCTGTTACATTATCACCAGCATTCTGTTATCCAGCTCGCTCATTGCCTAAGCTAGGCTGCCCTGGATCTTACTCTGTAGATGGACCTTGAGCTCAAAGATCTCATGGCTCTCTCTCTTGAATGCTGGGATTAAAGGCGTATAACACTACACTTGGACTTAAGCTTTTCTTCACCTAGAACTTGCTCTGTCCCAGGCTGCACTTGAAATCAAAGGACTGCTTGACTTTGCCTCCTGGGATTAAAGACTTGTACTACCATGCCTGGCCCTAAACTTAGCTAGGTGGGATCTTGCCCCAAGTTTAACGCTCTTTAATTCAATTTCATATCCTTGAACAATAAAAGGGCACTTCCACTTTCTAGTGCTTCTTTATTACTTGAGCCATACATTTTATATTTTTCCTATCTAAGCTTGCTATGCTTGTTCAATGCTTTTCAAAAGACTTAACCAGAGAACAAAGTCTCTGCTGGGCATTTTAGAGATTTCCTTTGTCAATTCAATGAATATAAATCTCTACCTTAACCTGAGGTAGACTCTTCAGTCAAGTAAAGCAAACGCGTGAAAGACTATTTTTTTCTGAAGCAGACATAGATGAAAGGATGTTTTGATATAGCAAACATACTGAAGGACCTGTGATGAAGGAACATAAATATAACCCCACAGACAGTGGGAGATGAGCATTGAGCTTTGCTTTAGTTTTTGCTGCCTTGCTAGTCTTCACTAAGGACACACATGTTTTGGTTAGCCTTACATAGCATTGTTGAGTTTAACAAGGCCACACCCACTCCAAAAATGCTAAACCTTCTAATAGTGATATTCCCTGAGCCAAGCCTATATATACCTTCACAATAAGTCAAGAAACTATATATATATATTATATATATATAATATATATATAAGATTATATATATAATCTTTGTTTCTTTTTTGTTTTCTTTCTCCATTAACACTCAGTCCATAAAAACAGTAGTTAGATCTAAACCCCCCAAAATTTCAACTTATGTGTTATACCTTTCCTTCAGAAATAATAATATGTGTGACTTACTCCTTTTAAAAACTTACATGTAATTTTTAATTTACACATTAGGTGTAAATATATTAAAACTATGCTTCAAAAAATTTAGAAGGCTTCAGATTTGTTTTGAACAAAATGACAGGGGATTGCTTTGTCTACAAAAGCCTTTTATCCACTATGCCCGTCCCATGATTCTAATTTGAGCAGATGATAGATTCTTTGCATGTTCACTATAGAGAGTATAAACCACTGAATATCCTGCTTCCAAACACTGCTGTAATTTCATGAGTCTATTTCTAAAATTATTGTGTAGAAGATAAAAGATTTGTTTCACCAGTTAGATAGATGATACAGAGATAGTTAGATAAATGGATAGATAATAAACAAATAGATAATAGATGATAGATGGGTAGATAGATGCTAGATAGATGGATAGATAGATAAATGGTAGATAGATGACACATAGATACGTTGATATATATATATATATATATATATATATATATATATATATATATATGAGAAAGAGAGAGAGAGAACGAAATGATACTCTGCTAGACTGAAACCTGCTATGCAGACCAGGCTGCCCTTGAATTCCAGAAATACGTCTGCCTCTACCTCTCAAATACTCATATTTAAGAAATCAGCTATCAAATCATCAATTATATTCTAAGGGTTTCTAGATATGGTTGTGATGCTTGCCAGATTTGACGACCTCATGCAGAAAATAAAAGTACTGTGAAAAGCTTAGAAGGAGGAGACAATCTAGTATACTCTAGTTAATAATGGTCAATTATGTAAGTGGGTAAAAGAGAAAAAAAGCACTTAAATCAAAAATAAGTTGTCATAGATGATATGTTATTTCTCTGCCTTAAAATGAGCCAATTCAAGTCACATTATATTATATTATCTGAAGGTTTATTGTGAAGTTGCTCTCTGGCAAGTTCATTGTTCTCCAAGACTAAGGCCACAGGAGTTGACATGGGAAGAGAGGCAGAGATGAGGAGAGAAATAGAGAAAGAGTGTACATGAGAGAGAAGAGAAGAAGAGAGCTAAAAACCAAAATGTCTGGATTATAAAGGGAAGAGCCTCTGCAGAAGGGCAGTCCAGCACCTGGGCTGGAAAGATTAGGATTGGGGCAGAGTATGCCAGGTAAGAATTAGAGGATGCTGGGAGAACTTAGAGGCTAGGTCTACTTTGGTATGTAAATCATGAATCTCTTTCCCTTCTCCAGGGATCTAACACCAAACAATAGAGAATATCAAAACTATCTAACTAGTGAGAAAAAAACAGCCAGATATTTAGAAGTAATAATACTTTCCAAATATGGGTTAATACCAGTAGGACTAAATAAACAGGCATGTGTTGAGGACAGATTTTATGAACTGTGTATTCACATGCTAATTTCTTTGCCCAGACATCTGTTTGCAGTCTGGACATTGCCAGGGTCAAGCAACTCCAGTCTCAATGTTATGTAAAATCGTTTTCAATCATCTCTGATTGAGGAGGGAGGACATCTGATTGAATTGAGGAGGAACCAGATGTGTGTGTGTGTGTGTGTGTGTGTGTGTGAGAGAGAGAGAGAGAGAGAGAGAGAGAGAGAGAGAGAGAGAAAGAGAGAGAGAGAGAGAATGGAATAAGGAAGAGGAGGAAGAAGAGAAGGAGGAGGAGGAGGAGGAGGAGGAGGAGGAGGAGGAGGAGGAGGAGGAGGAGGAAGGGGAATGAGGAAGGAAAGAGGGAAGGAGGTGAGACAGTGTGAAGAGACCAAGTGGAAATACTATGTGGAGGGACTAGGATGGGTCTCTGGGGACACACTCAGCAGAGTAAACCTTGGCAAGTCTCAGATTGAAGGTAAAGAACACTGAAAGTAAAGGACAAGTGGCTTGGAAAACAGCAGTCTTAATGGGTTAGAACAGCTCATAACCTGCCCAGTATAGTGCTTGCTTTCTTTTTAATAAAAATAATGTCTCTGTGTTAATTATTTGGGAATTAGAATGGGTTACAGGGTGTATAGAAATGCTTACCAGTTATTTGGGAGCAAAGACTGTATTGAAACTACCCAGATAAGATTACAGGAATGCGATGCACTTCCTAAAAGAGACAGAATGCTGAAACAAAGGACAACTGATTGTGTCGTTTTCTGAATTCACAGGTCACACAGGACAAAGATGGCCCTGTAAAGTTCTGCACAATAAACATCAGTGTCGGGTTTTAGTTCTGTAAATATGCCCATGTAAAAAGCTATGATATAGAGATTTTCAGAATGCTGAGGATACTTGAAGATTCAAAAGCCTTAAAAATCAATGAATAAGAAAATAAACTTTAAGAAGGAAAACATAAAATGAGTTGGTGATAACAATGTACTCTAAGTCTGTACAGCTTAGAACTAAACATGGCTGTGTATGCCCAAGGGCCTGGACTTGAAAACTTTCTCTTGACTAGCTTTTAAAAAAAAATAATTATATAGACTGACTTACGTGTTTACAAATGTAGAGAGAGGAAGCTAAAAGAGACAGTTGAGTAATATTGGATAAAACCATGAAGAGAAGAGACGTGTTTCAGGAAGGAATGACTTCCCAGTTCAGAGTACTCTCTAAACTAAGGAAGTAAAACATTCTCACATTCCAGATTTTCTTTTTAAATCTTAATATATTTATTTCAGTCTATTCAAATCATATTGTTATAATACATAATTGATGTAAAACATGAATATCCAAAAATAGGAATGACAAGTTCTTTATTTCTATTTTTTGTTTATTGTTGAGATTTTTCATATATTTTTATTATATCCTTTTCCGTTCCCCAACTCTTCCCAGATTCTTCTGCCTTCTAACCCAGTCAATTTCACAATCTTCCTCTTTCTTAACTAAAATGAAAGAACATGAAAAAGTGACTCCTAAACACATTGTTCAACTTGTTCCTGAGCATGAAGCCTGTTCTGGAATGTGGTTCATGTACCTATAGTCAACCTATGAAACTACTTTCTCATTGTGGCTCAGGGTAGCACTTTGTACCCCCACTTTCTGTCATTCATACTAGGATTGTTGTCTGGCATGAGCTTGCCCAGGTCTTGTGCATGATGTCACAGTCTCCACAGTCCCTATGTGCACTTAACCCATGATGTCTGGGAAATGCACTTTCTGTAAAATTGTTTCTTATAGCACTATAGAGACCCATTGGCATAGATCCCTGAGTCTTGAATCGAAGGGTTTACTAAAGATATTCAATTTAGGTCTGAGTACTCTCCACAGTCTCCAATTTTCTGGATATTTGTCCCATTGTGGGTCTCTATGTTCATAACCATCTATGCAAGAAGAAGGTTCTCTGCTGAGGTTTGAGTAATGGACTGATTTATGAGTAGAGCAATATATCATTAGGATTCATTTTATTGCCCTGCTGATTTAGCAGAACAGTACTGACAAGTTTCTTCTGTGCCTATGACCTAATCTAGTGTGGAGATTTTGCCTAATTAACATTATCAGGTATAGTTATATCTCTTGGAGTGAGCCTCCTGTCCAATGCAGAAATGGCATAGTACATCTATAGTATTCAATATTCTTCTCACTACTGCAACAACAGGCATCTCCTGGAGGAAGGTCATTACTGTAGCTCACAGTGTTCTTATCATAACTATTACACAGTTATTTTGAGATAAGAACTACATTTCAGTTGGCTAAGGAGTAACAGGAAACAGGTTATTTTAGAAAACTTAGGAATGAAAGTTCATTTCATAGGTTATATGTAGAGAGAGAGAGAGAGAAGAGAGTCTTGTTTGTTTTCTGCTGTGGATATTAGGAAGTGAACCCAGGACCTTTGCAAGAACAATGTTTGTTTTATCCAGTGAACATATCCAGCTCCTGTTTTTGTGTGTGTGTGTGTTTTTGTTTTGTTTTGTTTTGTCTTCTTATTTGTGTACTGATATTTGGGTTTTGGTATTTTTAATTTTTTAGATTATAATATAATTATAACACTTCTCTCTTCCTTTCCTTCCTCCCAATGATCCCATATAAACATCCTTTAAAATATTGCTCTGATTTTGCAATAATTGCTATTACATGCAAATTTCCATATGTATATGTGTGTATATTTCTAAATAAAACCATATTACAATTATGTATATGTACATAAATATATCTCCTAAATATAATCAACACAGTCCATATAATGGTACCTGTAGGTGTATGCATCCTTGTTTGCTTTAAGCTAAGAATCCATCCTTACAGTCATTTACAAGAACTCGTCACCAAAGCATCCTAGATTCCCACTAACTCTATCCCACCCTGGGCTCCTCTCAGCTCTCAAATATTGTAAGTAAGGATTTTCCTACATTCAGAAGCTAGTATGACACTGTAGTTTTATAATATTACTTTTGATGCTTTCTATAAAACTGATCAAAATGTATGTTATAGAACAGAGAAGTCAGATATTTGAATTAGAAAATGAGGATTTCTGGAATTACGGTTTTCATGAGAAGTAAATTATGAACCTAACATTATGGTGAAGGTTTATTATTAATAAACACTATGAATAAATAACTGAATACCTTAGAGTTCTAATGCTATTGTGGATTTTTTTTTCCACCCATCATGAGGATTTCCCTACCTGAAGACAGGAAAAATTGATTTGGCTACCTTCCGTGGTTCTCCTTAGGCCTGTGATCCTTGATCTACTGGCATGCCCTGGTTTGACCTCTCTGTGAATGCATTGAATCTCTAACTAGACATATATTAAAGTTCTATCCATAACACCTGCCTGCTTGACAATTTTGTTTCACTGACTAGTTTTCTAGGTCTTGATTCATCACCTGCAGCAGGATTTCAGTAACAAAGGAGATCAGGGCCATCATTAGAGCAGGCAAACAAAAGACACCAAGGGTGGCTTTTCTAATATTCTGGTAGGGTTTCTGGGGTTTTGTAATTTTCCCTAAAAACCCACACCACGTTATTTGATAAGATACTCAATACCCTCCTCTCTTCTGCACCATCTATGTAAGTATTAAATTCTTAACTGGGACTGCCAATATGGCCTGAAAAATAAATGTGGTGAGTCCGATTTCCCTCTCATCTAGCAGGAGCTGCATCAATAAAACCACTCAAGACGTTCAGAAATATGTGGAGTTTTCCATGGGAGACTGCAGATCGATGAACACACAGAACTTGTCCTTGTCACCCCTGCTGCGGAGCCCTCTCTTCTCAGCCTGACACATCAATAACAGTGTCTGAGTCTCTGGCTACTGTTACAGACTATAAATGTCTCCTGGCATTAATCTTTCAGAACAGGATTCCTGGTTCACCTTTGTGACACTTGGTTGAGCCCCTCATTCCTTGATGCAGTTTATTAATTCTTAAGTACAAGAAATCAAAATTTAAAAAAACAACCTGAAACAGTACAGTGAGCTTGCTGCAATATACAATGTCTATAAATGAATGTCAACATTTTGAAATATTGTTTGTAAAATAAATAATCTGCTTCTGCCTTAGTTTAAATATTAATGTGCAAAATCATGATTTAAAACCAGTGTCCTGACAGGCAATGGTGGTGCACGCCTTTAATTCCAGCACTTGGGAGTCAGAGGCAGGTGGATTTCTGAGTTCGAAGCCAGCCTGGTCTACAGAGTGAGTTCCAGGACAGCCAGAGCTACACAGAGAACCCTGTCTCAAAACAAAACAAAACAAAACAAAACAAAGTGTCCTATAAGAAATTAATGGTTCTCTTCTAGTTTGCTCTTTGTCCTTTACATAACATGACCCCCAAGGGCTGATAGGATGAGAACTTAGTGAAAAACACATCAAATTTGCAAAGCTTCTTAGTCAGCATACAGATGAGGGTTTGCAGTTTTGTGTCCAGCATTGTCTTAAAATGTGCCACATGCTGGACATTGTACAAAAGCGCACATTATAATACAGAGTGTGTCATTTCAAATATCACCAATGCAGGGAAGTCAAAGTGTTTTCAAAACACAAGCTAAATATCCACTGAGTTTTCATAACATAACACATAAGTCACCCAGAAGGGGGAATGTTGGAGTTGGGGCTTGAGAGACAAAAAGAGAAAGTTGTAAGAGAAGACAGAGACCAACAAAGAAGACTCCCTACAAGAGTGTTAAATGCAACAGTGTGTAAACTTCCAGCAGTTCAGCATTGAGCTTTGACAAAAGTGAGGCTGGAAACCAGAAAACAAAAAATCTGTGAAGTATCTTGTATACTTCCTATTCAATAACCCCTAGCTTTCTGGACCAAGAGTTCGCATGCCTTGATTATCATCAGAGTCCCTGGGAGAGAAATTTAAGATTACAGATCCTTTGATACGTGTCTAAGATTCTAATTAGAAAGTAAGGAGTGGAATCCATTGATATTATTTTTAAAAAAGTTTTGAGGCAGGATTATCAAATTTGCTTCAAGTAGAGAAGAAACAAAACAAAGAAAACAGAAACACACTGAAGAGCTTGGAAGAAACCTGCTATGTTCATGTAATCTTAATAATCTTCAATATTGTAGGAATATAAAAGAATAAAGTATCACTTAGCCATAGATTTGCTTTACTAATTATGTACAAAATCAGCTTCTCTATCTGTCTGTCTATCTCTCTGTGTCTCTCTCCCTCCCTCTCTCATTCCCTCCATCCCTCTCTCTTCCCTTCTCCTCTGCTCTCCTCTCCTTTCCTAGACTGTCTCTCCTCCTCTTTCTTTCATTCTCTCTCTCTCTTTCTCTCTCTCTCTCTCTCTCTCTCTCTCTCTCTCTCTCTCTCTTTCTCTGTGTGTGTGCACTGTGAATTTTGTTTTTAAGCTTGTTCATTAATTACTTGCCATTACTTCACAGTGTGAATATTTAATGTGCTAAATTGGCTTCCTAGTTTCTTTGGACATGTAGGGAATGTGGTAACACTGGACCCAGTTTAACCTTGTGACAATTGGCTACAGGCCCCTTCTGGCTTGCATTCTCTAGGCTAGAACACTCTTAAACTGGTACTTGTTTTTGTTTGTTTCTTTTTTGCTTGCTTTTGCTTTGGCTCGAATCAGTTCTTCCTTTTCTGGCTATCCAGGATGTGAATGTGACTTTGTAACCAAGAATTAGATGCCGTTAGGTTTGGAAAGAAAAGCTTGCTTATATTTTTAACTGCTATCTATTACAGAGAAAGGTCAAGTAAATACATACCACAGAATCACTGGGTTCCTTTGTGATATAATGTGTGAATTTCGAAAACAAACAAAAAGCAAGTGAGAGTTTAAAGAAATAGAAAAATAACATTTTTCAGTGCATGCACTACAAAGGTTATGCTAGGACTTTAATTGTATTTTTATAGTTACATAGCAGCACTAAAAGTGTCAAAAGATAAACTCTGTGAGGAGCAGAGATCTTTATTGATTAATTTATAGCAGTTGGAATTACTTTAGGTACAAAGGAGATGTCCAGTGAGGAGTTGCAAATAGCTAAATAACAGATAAGTTACAATTATTAAAATTGACGTTCTGAGGTGCCAACCAAGGTCATACACGTCTTAAATGTTTTAATTAGAATTGAATGACTAGGTTGGCTTTAAAACTTAGGAGTCTCCACTGCCTAATATGAGTTTCTATATTTTAGTGAAGCGAGTTCTCAGACATATGTGTCATTTCTTGCCTGAGAGAAGAAGGGAGTCCATTGCCATATGTCAACTCAAATGGTGCCAAAACACCTTCTGTGCACTGTCTTGCTCCTGTTTTATTCCCTCTGCTTAGACAAACATCTTACACTATTTAGATGTGCAAATAACTGTGTTGGTGACAGTGAGCTTAACAGAAAAGCATGATACAGTCTCAGACTCTATGGAGCCTCCTAGGACTGCATTTAAAATCACCCAAATGCAGTGTATCCTTCCCTGAGTGCCTTAAATCTGATCTAATGTTTTGTCTGACAAGCTACAAAGACTCTACATAATTACAAAATAAACCCACAATGCAAATATCTGCTGAATTTTAATGCAACCCTTACTTGACCCAAGATATTAATCAAATGAAATTAGATTTTTGGAATATTTTATCGATGCAATGACTTAGCATAGCTTAGCTTGACTCCTTTCTGCGGTCAACCTGTATTAGGCAAGGCCCTATTTGAATCTTATTCTGACCTTTCCCAACATCACATCTGTGTGCAGATCAATAGTCTTAGCTCATTTCTGATGCTCTGACATTATTTTGAAGATTGAGAATTTGTAAATAGACTATCGATATTTACGATCCTCAAATAAATTGCATTTTATTAAGCATATGTTTATATAAAGGAGAATGGGGCAACTACCTAAATGTATTAGATTTCTCTTATATTCATTTTATTATATTTTTTCATACTGAGGCAACTTGCAAGTAATATTACAAATTTATCAAAGGACAAAAGGAATTCATTTTAATTCTTCTTCAAACCACTTTCTATTGTACATTTTTGAGTTAATATTAATGATGAATAAAACCCGTGATAATTTCTAATTAAAATTTCAATTCAAGTGAAGACCATGATAGGCAGTGTTTCATGGTGCAATTAAGAACGTGGACATAAATGACACCTTGGCAAACACATAGATGTGACTGGGTGGTCAGGCTACCTCTCTAGCACAGACTAATCTCTTAAGTGCAAGAATTCTGTTTTAAGATAAGGCTGCCAAAGATCTCCTCAAGTGTTATTCTCAGATTGTGCACCATCTATCTTGCTGTTGGATCACACTGCCTTTGCTGAACAGTATGTATTAAAATTAGAACAAATCCCATGGGAAGCCAGATTCCAAATATGAGCCTGTGAGACTGGCCAGTCACTAGACAGCATCATCTATCCCAGATTCATGACTCTGCAGCCAATTTACTCAAGAGCTTTTCATTATACCATAGACAGTAAGAAAAATTGTAAACCAGCAAATTAAGGCCAGATACAAGTGATGGAATTTTATTTTATTCAGACTGAAAACTAAGTAGTTTGAAATAATAACATATCTTTATATCTTAGAGTATAAATAAGAAGACATTGCTATTTATGCAGAAAGTAAATCTCATAAACGTTTACTATTTTACACAGGAGTAAGGAATCTTCTCAATGCTTTTGGTAAGTACATAATAGTATGAAGAAATAATCTAGATATGAATAAAGCAAAAAACAATATGCCTTTAATGATTTCTATTTTCAAATTATGCAGAATACATTTAAAAGCACATTGAAATATTATTTGATATATTCCATTGCGCTTATGGTGATGAATAATTTACTTATTTTAAATGTTTATAGATATAACATTTTGATACTAAAAATTGAAAGGTAACAAATTTAAAACAAAACACTCTAACAATAGATAATTATTTTTTTCAATTGAATGATCCAGCTTTTGAGATGGGTAATTTACTTAAATACATAAAAATACTGTCCTAGTAGTTTGGAAAGGTGGTCTCCAGTTTCACTGCACATTTTCTCCAGTGATTTTAAAGATTGCTATTTTAGATGTAGAGAGCATAATCAATATGATGAAAGCACAGAAGTCTAGGTAAAATTTAAAGCAAAATTGTCATTGGAGGAAGCCAAAATAATTCAGGAGAAACATTTAAGATATATGGTTATACTTCAAGTAGCATGCTAAATGCTGACAAGAGCAATTCTATAAAGAGAAAGAAAAGGCATTCTGGTTCTGTCTCATTTGAAAATGCTACACTCACAGACAACTTGTGGAATCAAACATTGAGACAACAAGAAGGTTATTTGAGATCCAATTGAGATTATGTCAACCCACAGAGGGAAGGACTGGCTAGAAAAAAAGATACATTCTTTTCTGGTTTCTATCCAATACTTGTGATATGCTCCATTAAACACATAAAAAGGGAGACAAAACAAAACAGGAAATTGTTGATACATTTTAAGTTTCCAGAATAGTTGCAAGGGAGCTACAGAGCATCTTGATGATGGATGGTATGGCTCTTGGAATCCTTTGCAATGTTATTCATTGTGAAAATTTGCAGTGCCCTTCACAATCAAAATGTACTTGCTTCCTGACAACCAAGGAGGCCTGTTGTCAGAGACACTTTTTATTGAGGTACTTTGTACATATTTCTTAATTTGAAGGTACCAAAGGAAACATCTACTCCAAGAAATCGGAAAAAAGATAACTGGAAAGACAATGTTGCAAAGCTTTTTACATACAGAAGTGTGCTAATGAAATCATGAGTCAGGGGGTTTTGTGAAGGTGTGTCTATGAATATCCAAATCTTAATCCTGTAACTTCAAAGAGCTAAATGCTGGCAGGATTCTGGGTACTGTCATTTCTATGGCCCATTACTGGGTTTCCTCTTTTGTAAATATTTGTTCTTCCTTACCTGCCTAAATAATCTAGAATTGTATCTAAATGGATGTAATAAAGATCTGACAGATATTTCCTGTGCCCTGGACAGTTCTCTGTCCAACCCTGCCTGTTCTTGGGGGTTGGGGGTGAGTTGGCGCAGAGTCAAGATGCAGACTCTGGGAGCAGGTGAGAAACACCTCAGCGAGCTCATCTGAGCACTGTTGCAAGCTCCTTTAATACCCTCCTCCCACGCCCACATTGGTCCCAAGAAAGTATTCTAAACAGCAGTTCCTGATTGGCCAGCATTATTTGCACTAGAATTCCTTGGTCTCTCAAGCAGTCCTCAATAGGTCCTCCTGCAGGAATGCTGGTGTCACACGCAGCCCTCAATTAGATCCTCCTTCAGGAGATACTTTTGCAGCTGCACAGCTCCCAGCATTTACATAGAGGCAGCCCTGCTGTTCCTGCTATAGACACCAAATAGTTGGGAAGGAAGCAGAGGATAGATCCTGCAGAGACTCTGGGAGAAAAAAATCAGAGGTGGAAAATTCAGCCCGCAGACTTGGTGGTGAATGGATGGACCAGAGAGGAATAGAAAAGGTAGAGCTGGCAATGAGGCAGGACTTGATGCCAGGATTAGTCCTGTGAGAGTAGCTGGGAGACTTCTCTAGCTGAAGAGCCTGAGCTTTAAAATGTTGATAAACTCCTGTGTCATTACTTATATGGCTAGCAGGTCTGAAATAGTCCCACTATAAAGAGGACAAGAAGACAACATAGGCAGGCAGCGACTAAGAGGTTGTACAGGACCATCTGTGGTTATAAAGTTCTACAGAAAATGGATTGCCCATTTCTGTAGTCAATATGCCAGAATGACACATCAGACAAAGAGAGACAGACAGGTCAGGAAATCTTCAAATTTAGCAATGACTTTCCTTCAACATACTCAAGATCTACTCTCGGCCTTGAGGGTATAAAATGCAAAAACAAACAAATGATATAGTAGTATCTTCTGGATAACCTTGTATGTTATTCCAGCTCTCATGCACCTCATCTAGCATTTTTCTGAATATGTGCTAACTAGCATCATGTTTATGTGTAATGGGATTTCAATACTTATCCTTGACTAGCCTAAAGCTACTTATATGGATCAAGTTGGCCTAGAACTCATAAAGACTTGCCTGCTTCTGCCTCTGCCTCTGCCTCTGCCTCTTACTCTGGGGTATTGGGACTAAAGATATGCATCCATGCCTAGCTGTATTGTTGTTTGTCTATTAGATAAGCATTATGTGAATATTTTGTTAGCATATACAACATCTACTGTCTATTCACATCACAATACAAACAATATAACAAGATCAAAATTTCTATTAAGTACAATAGTTTCCTAAAATAGCTTAAAAATACAAACGACCAGAAAATACAAAAAATATACATATCTTAAAGTTTTTGTACACAAGATGCAGTTTTCAGGAGTGAAACATGTTCTCTTCTATCACACATCACCATGATTTCCACAGTTTAGTTGAAACTAGTAAGTGAATGAATTAATTAATATAAAATTGCAGTACTCATTCATATTATTACTTCACGGACTTCCTGCCAAATGCATTCAGTGACTCCAACATATGAGTTTGAAAATTACTGCCAGGAGTTAGCTATATTGTAAAGCCATGTGCTATTTAATCGTGCCATCCTTAGGATCATGGATACTAAAATGTGTTTAGAATACAAGAAATGGGCTAGAAAAAAAATTGGTCTTAATATTATTTTGATAAAACTTTTTTAAAAACAATTTCTGTTGCTTAATTCAGTATTGATGAATACTAAGTATTCATTCAGTATTGATAAACAATAAGATACCATCCAAATTGGACTCAAGAAACTATTTTGATTTCTCTATTCCAAGTTGTGATGCCTGAATTTATAGTTTTATATTAGCATACCAAATCCATCATCTAGTGTAAAGTAAAAGAGAAATAATTAGTGTTTCTTGGTTCGTTAACTGTAGGATAGAGCCTAGGACACAAATCAGTTTCTCTACCTATTTTCTTTCTTCCTTATTTCTTCCTTCCTTCTACTTCTCCCTTTCTTCTGCTGTTCATAACAAAATAGTTATGCTGCTCATTTAGCCCAAAAATGAAGGAAAGACCATTTAGGTAAAATATATAATCAATGAGTTCCACAAAAGTACTTCAAGGCTTTTACAGAATCCATTGGTGTTGCCTCATCTCCTTCCAATGAATCTGTCACAAACCTAATTTTAAACTCAGTTTTTCAACAGATTAAGGATGCCTATTCTTCTAGCTGTTTGAATTTCTTAAAGTAAGTAAATAGTTTAAGTTTTATTTCTCAAGAGAACGCAACTATGAATCCTACAATAAAGCCAGTTAATCAAAGGACATGCACTATCTTTTAGATACCAGGGTGTTTGACTAGTGTAATTCATAATCTATTCACTTCATGGGATTGTGAATATTTCCCTACTCTTTAAATATCTATAGGGGACTCTCTAGTTCTATCTGATTCACTGGATGAGTTTATAAAGGAATATAAATACTATCAACATGTAGAACTTCAGAACTTCTGTGGTCACCAAGCTTGTGTTTACTCTATGACACTGCATACATATTTAAACTGGGGTGTGTTCCATTAGAACAATGTCAGGAAAATTGTTGTTGCTTATATTAGGACAAAAATGAGGAAAATGAAAACATGGGGGCATTAAAATAGAAGGAGGAAAATAGAAGGCCTTAGTAATCAATGCTGCAGTTAAAAAAAAAAAGTATTTTGTATTGAATCTATCTAGCATTCATACGTTTATATTTTATAACCTAAAAGAGATATTTTATTAACTAATAAATTTATTCTTCAATAAGTTCTAGAAGGTAAGGTAGAGACTATAATTTTCCTTTTGAAAGAAAGTAAATGAAGCATATGATTTGACCACTTTCCCCACGTTACTGAGGAGACCTGTGACACAATGGGAAGAGCAGTCCATCAATCTGACTGCAGTCCTACTTTCACTGCTTGTGCTGCCATTCTGAATATATGACTAGGCATGCAGAAGTCACAAATTTCTGATAGAAAAATCTTGTTTCAAAGAAAGTCCTGTTGCCAAAATAGCAATACGCCAAAAATCTCAACACTACCTAAAAATGTGGAAAGCATTTCTATTGTTTCTAAGACACAAGAAGAATGTTACAGAAATGACAAGGACTCAATGGGAAAATATAAAGAAGCAGTTTGATTCACAAAATAATCGGAAGATTGATGTAGCTTAAAACCATATGGATAGATGCTCACCCTAATTATTCTGTAAAATGCAAATTAAATAACCGAAAATGCATCTGCTTTTTAAAAACCTATCAAGTTTGCCAAAGATTTTAAAAATTGGCAAGGCTGTGAGGAAACAGACATTTTTATACATTGCTGTTGAGAGTACTTGGCAATATACAGCAAAATTTAAATGTACACATTCTTGGATGTATGAACTTCACTTCTAGGAATATCCCTTATAGGTGAATACTTAAGTGTGCAACAACAGATATTGCAGATAACTAGACATCCATAAATAACATGTAATACCAAGGCATTATGATATTACGCAAATGAGCCTAATGGAGATTTGTTTAAAAAGGCTTTCAAGTAGGTTATTTTCTTAAAAACAAAATGTAAGACATACTTTTACTATTATTTCTTTTTTGTTTGTATATGAAAATATCTCAGTCACTGCTGTGTTTACAACTAGTTGTGGTCATAAACTTTTTAATGGGTTTCTTCATCATTACCAAATCTTCTTCCAAGAATTCCAATGCATTGTGGACATTAATAATATTATAATATATAATATAAATCACAGGGAGATTTTTGTTATCTTATGCTTAAATAGGAAATTTTTTAAGTCAAAAGGACAATTTTTAAATTTTGCAACATGAATAAATATCAGAGAAATGGCATGCCAAAATGACATAAAAGAAATGCAAAATTATTTTTCTTTAATACAGAAAAATGCTATTTTTCAACATATTACATATGTTTCTACTCTATATGATAACACTTATTGTATTTGAAAACCATGTGCAATTTAAAAGTACTGCTGAAATGCTAAGTACTAAAAATATGGAGCCAAAAAGGAAACTAAGGAAATATTTTTTTTCTTAAAAATGTATGATAATATTGTACGTGAATACTGAAAGGAAGATGCTAAAACAGTTCTGTCTAGAAAAACAAAATTTGAAGCTCTGCACCCATAGGTTAATCAAAACACACATTGATGCCTTAGATCTTAGAAGTAGACGAGTTTAGAAGATGAGAGAAAGTAAGCATGTGTAGAAGGGCCAAGTGGGGAATGGATCATACTTAGTTTTGTTATCATAAATCTAAGTGAATACATAAATTTTCATACAAAAATTCTTGGGTTTCCAGAACCTGGAAACCTAACACAAGACTTAGGAATAGTATCATAGACCAGAGGGGAATGGCTGACACCCTTTCTGAGAAGGTACTTGCCTTTTAATTCATCTCTAATATCCAGTGAATTGGGTCCCCCAAAGGTTGTGTTTATGCTTCCATTCCAAGGATCTCAGATGCCACCTTTTATTGGATGTAGGATTTAAAAAATAAAATAAATTAAAGCAAGGTCATAGGGATTGGCTCTGATCCATACACACTGGTACAAACAAAATCTATAGTGGCTACCCAGAGACAAAACAAAGCAAAACAAAACAAAACAAAGAAAGAAAGAAACAAAGAAAGAAAAGAAATAAGAAAAAAGAAAAAGGAATAAAATGTGAAGATAAAATAGCCATGTGAATAAAGGCAAGGGATGCCAAAACTTGTAAATAGTAGACACATGCTAGGACATTCAGACAAGGAACTTACTTCAGAGGTGTAAAAGGACCTGACCTTACCCACACCCTAGTCAGCTTTTTGTGACAAGTTTGCATATTTTAAGCCACCTTCTGTTTGGTGACCTTCTAGGACAACACTAGGAGACTGGTGCAGTCCCCTAACATGATTTGTTTTGCTTGGGCACTGCTGTTGCCTTGTGAGCCCCAGCAGCCTTTTAAGTACTTTGACCTTTCGATTTCACAAAATGTCTGGCCTTGTTTTGCTTTCATAATATATATTTTCCTGGAATTTAGGTTAAAAAATCACTTTGAAATTTGAAAACAGCATTTTAAAATAAGTAATAAAAAATACCAGGCATCTAGATATTCAAGTAGAAGATTTTTCCAAAGGAGCAGCCTGTGAATATATTTGTGCAACTGGAACAGGAGCTGAAGTTGGCTTGGCAATGAAACCTATACCAGAAGGATAACTTGATAGCAGACAATGCTTTGCCCATGATGTTCCACAAAGAGGCCTGACTGTTGTGTTCGTTAAGGTGCCATTTTCGTCTTGTTCCTGTGAAATCTACACTAAGCAGAAGACAGAGAAGCTGTGGCAGGATCCTTAGGTGTTTATTATTTCCCCAGAAGAATAACCTCCTTTGTCCTTTGTTCCTATTGCCCTCAGTGTATGGCTAAGGTTGGGAAGGCTACTTATGCAGAGAGATAGTGAATCAGTGGTAAATTCAGTTACAGGTTGGCTCTTGGGAATGACTGGTGAAGAAATCAAACACAAGTCTTTACACACAAGGTTGAAAATCATCAAAGTGAAATGGGTCTTGGCCTCATAGACATACCATGAAAGAAAACAGTTAGGGGCATAATGTCTCAGATCCTGAATTGAGTAAATTACTTGATTTCTCAGGGCTTCTGATCTTTGCCTACATAAGCTACTCAAAATATTATATTACATAGAATTATATTACTGGAAGGTGTACTTGAAGCTGATTTGTAAAGATGAACATAGAGGTAGGTAGAAAATAGAGAGCTGTCATAGTGTATGAATATTCTATTAGTTTGCCTAATTCTTGTCATTATGGTTATTGCTATTATGGTTCTACTACAATATTTCTTATGGTATGATGTGCTTATTCACTGGAATGCTAATGGATAGATGCTTCCAAACTAAGCTTTTCTTTCTTTTAGAGAGCTAAAGAAAAAACCTGATTAAGGAGAAAGTATATATTTTGGTAAGGATCAGCTGTGCTGGTTAGTTTTATGTCAACTGACACAAGCAAGTATTATCTAAAAGAAAGGAATAGCAGTTGAGAAAATACCTCCATAAGCAATCCTATGGGTCTTGTCTTATATAGTAATTTAAGGAGAAGGCTTAACACTTTGTGGGTAGGGATATCCCTACTCATAGGTGGGGAAACCCTAATTAAGGTCGAAGTCTTAATGATTGCCAAATAGCTTCTCTGAGCTCAGCACAAAATGGAAGTCTCCCTTTACCAGCAGGGTTTCTCCTGTGGAAGGATCCTGACCCCAGACACTTTCTACTGCAGACAGTTGAGTAGTTTTTGGCAGACTTACATGTTCAGCTTCTCCCCCACCCCCATTAAGAACCATCTCAGCAAATACCTGGGATTCCTGGAATGCCTCTTTATGCAAATGAGGTATTCACAGAACTTTATCCAAAGATTTTCATTTACTCGGAAAATTTCTTCCCACTCTCCAAGGTCTGTACATACCCCTTGTTCATTTCAAATGTGTATGCATACAACACCCTGAATAAAAGAGCTGTTTAATTGAAGATAGTCAGAGAAGACCTCCATCTAAAAGAGCTATAACACTAAGATACTGGGAGAAGGACTTCTTTCTCCTCTATCTCTTCTACCTCCCTCCCACCAGAAACTCACTCCCAGATAGACCTGGATCCTGCAGAACCCCACCCCTCCCAGATTCTGCTTCATCCTTCCAGCTTGAAATACCCAGGCATCTGGACACCATGAGAGGGAGGAAGCAGAGGATGAAGAACCACAGCTAGACCTCTAACCTGCATATCACATTCTCCCTGGTTTTATTAGAAAGCAGGCAAATAAGTGATGAATAGCAAACCAGTATCCAGCACTTCTCCATCGTCTCCAATAGCTCATGCCTCAAAGGCCCTGCTCAGGTTTCCCTCAGAAGTCTGATTTAAGATATATAAGGCAAACAACCCCTGTTCCAAGTTGCTTTTAGTCATTGTGTTACATCTTAGCAATATTAACTACAACTTTAGACATCCATTAATATGAATGTCTTACTATCCTATGAGAAGTCATCTCGGGAACTTTGAGATATTCTACCAGGGTCCCCTCCGCCCCCATTATCCCCCAACCCTTCCCTCCTGGAAGAAACGCTGGAAGGGAGGGGCTGATTAAGCCCCTGCTACCTTATTCCCTAAAGACCAATCAGTTTAAAAGTCACACTGTTCTGCCAATCACATTGTGCCTAAGGGCTGCTGCTCTAAAATCTGTATATAAGGTCCCTGAACGGGCGCCTTGTGGTCACTCTCCCATCTTGGTATGTAGTGAGACCTCAGCATGCTGAATTAATAAATTCCTCTCGCATTTTGCATCAATTCCCTACTCTATATGTTCACTCAGAGGGTCTCGAGTAAGTTAAAGCTTGCTAGAGTCTTACACCTATAGGCTGTTGGTTCACTTAAATTAAACTGATTTTGTGGCTTCTCTTTCCTTTGTTCCTTTTTATGTTTTGTATTGAGCAGTTAAATAGAGTATGCTATATTAAGAACATTTTCTTCACCTGTCTTACAATGGTACAAACCATATGGAGTATGATTATATTTACAGTATCAAACAACAAATGTGCAGTGAGCTCCTCACAACAACAAATCAAACAACAAATGTGAGGAGCTCACTGCAATGAGAAAAGCAATTAGGAGGTGAATTACAGTGTTACAATATCTAGGTTTCCATATCTGCTCCACCATTTGCAAAGAGTGTCACCTTGGAGGGTTATTAATTTGTGAGAGTTTTATGTTTTCACTTGAGAATATTGCATAATTCACAAGATTGTGTTGAGATCAAGTAAGACAATACAGGGGAAAATATTTTGCAAATGCAGACTCATGTAGTTCCTTTGGGAGACAATTTCCTGTAAGATTACCCAACTAAGATAGCAGGCAAACTGTTCAGAGTATAACAACTGAGCTGTCTAATTCAGCTCAGTTCCTGGATTCCCTGTGATGCAATGCACAGAATAAGTTAAACGAACACCATAGTTTTATAGGTGGTGGTGGCCAGTCCCATTGATAAGAATTTTAGAGCTAATAACCAGAGAAATTACTGGAAGAAACAAGGTGGTTATCAAAAAAAAAAAAAAAAAGACAGACTATTCTTATTTGGTGGATAAAAAATGAGGACAGAATCAAGTAACAAACAGTGACAGAAGCAAAGACTGAGCATGCATTGTTCTTTCCACCTCTGTATCCAGTGACTGGAAACAAACTATTTCAATAAAAGGTGAAATTATCAAGAATTTGAATTAACTGATAATGTAATTTAAGGCTGTAGATAGTAAAAGTAATCTAGTTTTTAAAGCGAAAACATCTAGTGAGATATACGTGTGTTCTAAGTTGAATTTCTACATTAGAATAATGGCTAACATAGAAGAAATATTTGCTATTTCTCTCCAACCTGAAAATCCTAAATTTTCTTTACTAGTAAACTGTAAAATGGGAGCTAAAAAGCAGTTTAGAGGACTTCAGGTTCTGCATGTTGATTCTTAATGATCTATAACTCTAGTTTCAGAGGATTAGAATCCCTCTTCTGTTTTCTCCAGGTATAACATTCATATGGTACTCAGATACACGTGTAGGCAAAACATCCCTACATATAAAATAAAAATACATTTCTTAAAATTAAAAATTAACAGATTAAGTATAAAGTAATTTTATTCAATGTACATCAAAGTGATATTATAACCATAACTGTTACTAAAAGATTTTTATATACTATATAGGTTCCTATGTCAGTAAGATCATGCAGATATATATTAAAGAAGGTGACTCTGAGATGTTCCTGATTTCAATTGTAGTTGAGAAACTATACTGAAGCTGTTGAAAGGGGAGATGGCATTTGAGTGCAGTTCCTCAGTTTTAAAACTGAGAGCACAACTAAGAACATTACAAGAACTGACTACATAAATAGTCAACTAAGAAAGTACTAAATATATAACAGCTAAATTTGCATATCTTCTATAGGTTAAAAGGGTAAAGAGAAAAAACAACATCTCTTACTTTATTTCCCCTGTGAATGACTGATTTCAACAGAACTACATGAATTGTCTTTAAAATTGTATATACATTTTTAAAAATTCAAATGACAAAAAAAAAATAGTATATTTGTGGTATACAATAAGATGGCTCCATTCACACATACATTGAGAGATGATCTCTATAGTCAAATTAATGTAGTCATGGGGCCATAGTATTCTTGTGTGTATGTGTGTGTGTGTGTGTGTGTGTGTGTAGGATAGGGGCAGTATAAGCAGATTTAAAAACATGACTTCTTAATACATTTTAAGTGAATATATCATATTATTCATAATAGTATATACTAGATCAGATTCATCTGTACTTATTCATATTTTTATTTAATGTGTGGTACCCTTTTTCCAGTTTTTCTCATTCTACAACAAGGGTAAATGAAATTGTTGACTTAAAGAGGCATCAGTTTCCCTACATTAACTGGTACATAGTCTAAGCAATTAAATATGGTATCTAAGTGTTCAAATGTCAGGTGGGAAGAAAAGATTTCAGAAAAATAGATGGTATTCAGTCATCAAAAACAATCTTGCCATTTGAAAATCAAAATGGAATTTTCATCTAATAAACATATAAAGACTTTCATTCCTGTTTCTTTAACCATTCTCTTCTTTCTCTGGTAGCTTGCATGTGGGATCTCATTCTCTCACTCTACCTCCATTCCTAGGGACTTCACCTCTTGATATGTACACATATCAAGATAAGCTTCCCTTAAGGTCTTCCCTGCTGACCTTCTCAGCCTTCCCTTCCTAGTCCATATCCATTCTTTTTGGTCAGCTACCATGGTCCACAAGAGAACATATTTGTCTGGGAACACATGTAGGTGATTTTCATTATCTTTCCTGCCCTCTATTATGCCTCTCAAGAATTGCTTTTAGTCCTATAGCAACTGGCTTACAGGAGTCTCTCTTGTACCCCATCTCCACTCCCTGGAACTCTGCATCTTGATGGGTGCAAACTCATACCTGTCTAGATCTTTCCTGTCCCCTGGTCATCCTTTGCTACTAGCCCTTCTATATTCCTTTGTGCTACCCTGAAATCTGCAGAAGCATTCTCTACCAGGGAATCTACAGCCATCACACTTTCCAAGGATCCAGAATAAGAAACATCAAACAAAAAAAAAACAGAACACACACCGAAGAAAAACAAGAAAAAAAAATATGTATACCAAGGAAACACCTCAAACATCATGACTCCAGGTTTCTAAATACAAGCACAAAAGCACAAAAATGAAATCCAAGACAACGTGCTACTTCTTTACCCAGTAAGCCAATTGTAATAGTTGCTGAGAACACTTTAGCTGAAGCCCAAGATAAGGATTTTAAATAGAAATTATGAATGTGTTCAAGGACCTTAAAGAGTCTATGAATAAATGCCTTAGTGAAGACTATGATAACACAAACAAATGGTTGAATAAAATAATGAAAATATTTCAGGACATGAAAGTAGAAATTGAATAGCTGAAAAAACACTGCAGTAGAACAGGAAAGGAGAAACTTAGAAGGTAAAGCAAAAATCTCAGATGTAAGCCTCACTAATAAACTACAAGACGTGGAAGAAAGAATTTGAGGATATTAAAGACAAATGAGGAAAAATGAATAGCTCTATCAAAGAAAATGTTAAATGAAAAAATATCCAGTCATAAAATATTCAGTAAATCAGGCTGGAGAGATGGCTCAGAAGTCAAGAGCACTGAATGTTCTTACAGAGGTCCTGAGTTCAATTCCCAGCAATCACTTGGTGGCTCAAAACCACCCGTAATGGGATCCAATGCCCTCTTCTAGTATGTCTTAAGAGAGTGACAGTGTACTCACATAAATAAATAAATAAATAAATAAATAAATAAATAAATAAAATTCTGGAAATCTGGAACAATATGAAAAAAAAACGGTGAATAAGAATGATGGAGAACAAAGAAACCCAGGACAAAGGCACAGAGAATATTTTTTAACAGAATTAAAGAAGAAAATTTCTCTAAGCTAAAGAAGGAGGTGCTTATCATAGAGTAAAAAGCATTTTCTTCTACCCAATCTCCATTTGTTATCTGGTAGAGAGCACCAAATCAAAGGACCAGAAAAGAAATCCCCACAATACATAATCAAAATGCTAAACATACAGAAGAAAGAAATTATATTACAAGCTGCAAGGGTAAAAGACAAAACAGCCTTAATGGAGGCCCATTAGGATAATACCTGGCTTCTGATTAGAAACTCTGAAAACTGAAATGGTCTGAACAGATAGTCTCTAAACTGCTAGAGAAAACAGATGTCAGCTCAGATAATTTTACCCAAAAAAATATCAATTACAACCTATAAAGAAAAATATTCCAGAGTAAAAGGAATTTTCACCAATTTCTATTTCCCAGTTTTACCCTCCAGAAGGCACTAAATAACAAAATACCAGCCTGAAAATATTAACTACACTGAAAAAGGTTTAAGAATCAAATGATCCTAGAATATGAATCAGTTTAGAGACAAAAGCCCACGTAATAAAAAAGAATAACAAGAATCAATAAACAGTGCACATTGATTATTTTCAATATTAATGGTTCCAACTCACCAATAAGAGGATACAAACTAATAAAATAGATATAAATACAGGATTCATCTTTTTGTTGAATCTAAGAAACATATTTTATTATCAAAGACAAAAATTGCCTCAGGTAAAAGGATGGTAAAAATTATTCAAAGAAAAGGAAACTAAGAAGCAAGAATGTATATCCATATAATACTTGACAAAATAGACTTTAAACCAAAACTAATCAAAAATTATATCAAAGACACTACATCTTCACAAAAGAAATATCCAGTCTTAACATATATTCACCAAAATTAATACCCAGATTCATAAAAGAAACAATATTATAGCTAAAGTCACATGTTCACCTACATACACTGAAAGTATATGACATTAATACTCTATTTTCAACAAAACACAGATCATCCAGACAAAACTTAAAAAGAACAAAGAAAAAAATGATGGAGAAGAATGACATCATAAATAGAATAAACCTAACTGACATCTATGGAACATTGTAGCCAAACAGTAAGGAGTGTATTCTCCTTTCAAAAAACTCATGGGGCTTTCTCCAAAATGATCTCCTCACTAGGACACAAAGAAAGTCTCATCAGATTTAAGAAAATCAAAATAATACACTGTATAATATCTGACCACCATGGATTAAAGTGGAATATCAACAACAATTAAAACAACATAAAGCCTGAAAAATAATCAAAACTGAACAACTGCAGTGAAATAAAAATGTTCAAGACAGAAGTAAGAATGCAATTAAAAACTTTTTTATAATTGAATAAAAATGAAACCCAAAGCCTAAATCTATGAGCCACAATGGATGCAGTTCTAAGAGGCAAGTTCATAGCACAAGGTGCTTACATTGGAAAAGAAAAGAAGGAAAGAAAGAGAAAGAAAGACTGAAGAGATCTCATAAGTAAATTAGTGACACAGCTGAAAGCTCTTGAGCAAGAAGAAATAATACTTCAATAGAATAAGATGGCATGAAGTAATTAAACTTAGGGCTGAAAACAACTAAATTAAAAATTATAATCATTGCAATGAAGAGTTGGTTCTTTGAGAAAAAAAAAATTACCTTGATAAACCCTTAGTCATATTAAATAAAAGACAGATAAAAAATATTCAAAGTAATAAAATTAGAGACAAAAAGTTCACATGACATCAGACTCCAAGGAAATCTAGAGAATAGAAGGACATGATTTTAAAATCTGTAGTTCACCAAATTGAACAACCTAAAAGATTATATCTATATATATATATATATATATATTCTTCTACTAAAGTAAAAGCAAAACCAGATAAGCAATTTAAAGAAAACTATAGGTCTTGTTGAAATAGAACCAGTAATTTAAAGCTGAAACATAAATTTAAAAATAATTAAAATCACCCCTGCCTTCCAAAAAAACAGAGGACCAAATAAAGTCGATGAAGAATTTTTCCATACTTTCATAAAAAGAATGCCAATACTTTCGAACTTTTCTGGAAAATAGAAACACAAGGTACATTGCTTATTTCTATAAGACCACAAACACCCTGATATCTGAACTACATACAAATAGACCAAAAAGGAAAATTACAGATAAATTTCTCTTACTAACATAGATGCAATAATTCTCAAAAAATACTTACAAACCAAATTCAAGAATACAAACAACGACAGCAAAAATATTGTTCACCATTACTGAGTTGCCTTCATCCCAGAGGAGGAAGGTACATGCAAACTAATAGACATAATCCTCCACAGAAACAAACTCAAACACAACACAAAATACAAAAAACAAACCAACCAACAAACAAAAACCCCAACATCCCACATGATCACTTTATTAGATACAGAAAAGACTTTTGATAAACCCAACATTCCTTCATGATAATAAGTTCTGGAGAGACTAGGGGTACAAGGGAAATACCTCCACATAGTGATGGAAATTCACAGCAAGCATCAATCTAACAAGGAGAAATTTATGCATGCCCATTGGCACTTTTTTCATCCATATTCAATGTGGAACTTGAAGTCTGAGAGCAAGAAGGATATTGCTAAAGGAGATCAAGAGGATACACTAGAAAAGGAAGAAGACAAGTTATTTGTTTTCAGATGATATAAATCTATGCGAAAATAATTCTTAAAATCCCCACCAGGAACTTAAACACTTTCAGCAAATAGCAGGATGAAAAAAATGACACACACAAATAAGTAGCCTTCTACAAATAAATAAAAAATAGACTAAGAAAGAAATCAGAGAAATAGCCTAAATGTACTTGAAATAATTCTAAGCAAGGTAGTAAAATTACTTGTTTAAGGAAAACCTTAAGACACCATACACAAACATTAAAGAAGGCGCCGGAAGATAAAAAGATCTCACACACTCATGGATCAGTATTATTGTGAAAATGGCTATCCTAGCAAAAGGAATATCCATCAATGCAATATTCATCAAAATTGTATCTATTTTTTTAACGGAAATTGAAAACTCAATCTTCATTGGAAACACAAAAGCCCTAAGGTACCTAAAATAGTTACTAATTCTAAACAAAGTCCTGGAATTGTCACCATTCAAGACTTAAAATTTTTCAGTAAAGAACTATAGTAATAAAAATAATATGATATTTGCATGAAACATTCATAGTGATCATAAACAATGAATAAAACTGAAGACCCAGCAAAGTTCCACACAACTAATGGAACCTGATTTTGACAAAGAAGTAAAAATCCCTGGAGGAAATAAAGCAATTTAAAAATTTGTTGGTGCTAGTAAACAGTAAAATGGATGACTACAAATAGAATAATGAAAATATACTCATATCTATAATCGTCACAAAACACAACTCCAACATAAAACTAGATACCCTGAATCTGATAGCAAATAAAGTAGAGAGTAAGCTTAAACTCTGGCACAGAAAGGCTTTCTGAACAGGATATCAATAGCACAAACACTGACCAATAAAAAAAAGACCTCATGAGGTCTGAACACTTCTGTAGGACAAAGAATTACATCATTCTGGCAAATTGGCAGCCTACAGATTGCATTGCATTGTCCTATTGGATTTTTGCTTGTTTGTTTTGGTTTTCATTTTTGTGATTTTTTGTTGTTGTTGTTTTTTGTTTTTTGTTTTTTTTTTGTTTTTCAAGACAGGGTTTCTCTGTGTAGCCCTGGCTGTCCTGGAACTCACTCTGTAGACCAGGCTGGCCTTGCACTCAGAAATCCACCTGCCTTTGCCTCCCAAGTGCTGGGATTAAAGGCGTACACCACTACTGCCTGCATTTTTGTGATGTTTATGGGTGTTTTGTGTTTCCTTGTTTGTCTTTGTTGTTTGTTTTATGAATGAAAGAGAGAAAGAAAAAGAGAGAAAAGAAAGCAAGATAGACATACAGTTGGGAAGGTCAGGAGGTGGGGACGATCTAGGAGAAGTTCGGGATGAAAGGATATGATCAAAATACATTATATGACAATTTTTTTAAATAAAAAAATCAAGAATGTTTGGAATGGGATTGTTATATATTCAAGGAAAAGAAAAAGAAATTTATTCATTTCCATGCAAAGTGATCTCAGAATCCAAAATCAAGAGAGCCTTTCACTTTACCTTACACAAAAACCATAGCTTGCTGATTAAGAAGAATAAAAATAGTTCTCTCACAACTCATTCCATTATTCACAAATATGTCTATATCCAGGAAGGTCAGGTAAGGTCCAAAGTGTATCAGGATGCTCTGAGAGCCTGTGTTCTCATTTACTTGTTTTTTGTTATTTTTTTTAACCTCATTGGTCTAGTACATGCGTTTTCATCCAATTTAAAGCCTTGATTTTCACTTCTATCTAAGTCAACGCCTTTGATTGTATGCAAGAAACAGCTAAGAAAACATGAAGCTGAGAAATTCTCCTTTATAACATGCATGTTGTTGCTCAGATAAAGAGGATGATATCATCACTACACATCATTGTTTATGAATTGAGACATCACTACTAAATGTTCTTTGCCAGGCACTAATGTCAGTCAGCACTGAGATACAACAGTAAACACAACAACTCTTTCCATACATTACAAGTTTTGTAACAAGAAAGCTATAATATATTTGCTTATGTGTGACTACAACAGGGAACAGCAATGAGGAATGACAATCAAGTAAAAAAGAAGTGGCAGACATTACAAAGAGCTCTACAACAAATAATTTCAACATTCAAATCATTAATAGAATATATGTGTAGATATTACATATAAGAGATTGCTTAGATATTTGAACAAAGTGAGTTATACTGATTTGTACAATATTACTTAATCATTCGTTGTCAGCACTAGATTACACTCTGGGTTTTTATTATGTGAAATTTGAAGGTTAGTTTTGTTTGATCATATGCCTTCATTATTTTTTTCATAATAGAAATAGACTAAAAGTGAAATTCTACCAACTGAGTTCATTTTTATCATTATTATGATTTATTAAAGATCAGTCTTATCCATAGACTAATTGGTCAAAAAATGAATTGAATATCTATATGAATATCTATATGAATATCTTATGTATATCTATAGGTATCTATATCTATATAGATATTGTTTGTTTATTCCACTATGATTTTAGCATAAAATAAATTACAAAATTTTTACTAAAAATAACTTAGAGACCCATATGACACAGAAATCTTCTGTATCATTGTGGAAACATGAGTTTCAATGCTTAGGTTTACCTGTATTACCAAGGAACGATGCTTCAGGTACTGGCTATGGCCTCCTCCACCAGGAATATCTACAGATCAGCGGATTTCTGGTCCTGGATTCCAGCACACATAACCTTCTGCAACAGCAACAAGTAGCAGACCCTGGTTTCCCTGTCTTAGGACTGCCTATGTTGCTCAGACAGTTCTTGTCTAACCAGCAAGGCCTCCTGCACCCCACTTCTCTTGCTTAAGCCCACTCATAATGCACAGATAATACACTCTAGAAATAGAGAGCAATCCTCTACATCAGTCTAGCCTAGCGTTCTGAGGAATGCTGTTCTAACAATCTGTTCCACCTGGCTTCCTGCAGTAAGAAGAAGACCTCTGTTTGTCTTGCTTAAGCTAACCTCTGCTGCTCCATAATGTCCTGTACCTGTAACTAGAGAAAACAAATGCTGCAACCCTATTAAGATGTATTCCACTTCTGAACAAGGTGAACATCTCAACAGAAAGAAGGAACACAATGTGGAGCAAAAAGGAAGAAAAAAAGAAAGAAAAGAGAAAGGAAGGAAGGAAGCAAGAGAGTGGGAAAGGGAGGGAGAGAATGAGGGCAATAAAGACTGAAAGTGAGAAATAAAATAATCAAGCAACCAATTACTGTAGATGTTCAAGTTGGCCCAGAAACAAGCAAAAACATAAAACAACCAAGATAAGATGCTTCCTGCACAAACTACTAATCCCATAATAGTGACATCTAATGCTAATGATCTGGAAGAATGTCCAGATAAAATGTTCAACATAATTATTTAAGTATGTTCAAAACACTCAGAGAATATCTGAGTATACTCCAAGAGGACAAACACAAAGAATTAAATGACATAAAGAAGACAATCCAAGATATTAAAATCGAATGCAACAAAGAGATAAAATTGCTGAGGAAAAGCCAATTCAAAAGGGTATTGGAAATGCCACCTTTAAGTTAAATACAAAGCTCAATGGAAAGCCTCACTTTAGAACGCAGCATAGAGTAGCAAGGTTGAAAGACAAGGCAGGGAAATCATATCACTCAGGGACAGTCAGTACTATGGGTTTTGTTTTGTTTTGTTTTTTGTTTTTAAATATAGAGTATGGGAGAGATCTCAGAGAAATCTAACCTTTGGAGTATGAGCACAGAAGTATATCATAGAGAAGTCATGAAGACTACTTTCAATAAAACTATAGAACAAAGAATTCTAGACCTGAAGAAAGATTTGGCCACCCATGTACAAGAGGCTGACAACAAACTAAACAAAGAGAAGAGGGAAAAAGAAAAGAAAAGGAAAGACAAAATAAAAACATATCCATTATGTGCTAGACTTAAAATATTAAAGAAGAATAAAGAAAAGGTATTGAAAACCGTAAAAAGAGAAAACTCAAGTGTTCAATTAATTAATTAATACTGGCAACAGGTTTGCTACCAACCTCAATGGTTTACATTTCCAAATGAATCACACACACACACACACACACACACACACACACACACTTTATTTTTTAATATACTTTAAACAGCACAAGACCTGGGCCATTGCATAACTTCCATGCAGTCAATCCTGAGTTATTACTTATTAATTCTATGTTCTATCTTGGCTGACCTGGACCCATTTCGGCAGCCCTCTGGGCTGTACTCTCCTGACTCCTTCCCATGGAGGCTGTGCCTCTGTCCTGAACTATTCTGAGCATTGCATCGCTCTACTCCTCCACACCCTCCCAGCATGGTGGATCTCCTTCTTCCTGCTCTGGCTCCCAAACCCAAGTATTCTAAAACCCTCTCTCTGTCTATACTCCCCAGCTATTAGTTGTTGGCATCTTTATTTGCCAACCAGAACCAACTCAGGGCAGGTTTCCAGAAGCTACTTGCCGACAGACAGACACTCATATGCAAACATGTTTTGGGGAGCATAATTAGCATTCTTAATACAAGCAGCTATACTCATGTCACTTATAAAAGCAGACTAATTTTAATAGTGCCTGATTACTTGACAGTAAAATTAAAAGCAAGAGGGAACTGAGAGAATAGACTCTCCGTTCTGAAAGACAATTGTCATTCAGTGTTTGTATGTTTCACTATGTGTGGGAATGTTTATATGATTAACATTTTGTTTGGATTCTCTAACTTGTATTTATGCAAGGTATATCAAGAAGAAATAATGAAGCTTAATTCTTCAAATTCTCTTCACTGACTCTAGAGAAGTCTAAATTCCATCTGTAATACTGAGTACACAAATGCATGAAAAAGAAAACATAAACCTTACCCAAGCACTTGCAGTATTGCTGAGGCTAAGTAGAATGACTTAACCACATTATAAGAGAGTATGAGAATAGGTTAATAGGTCATTGATAGAGGCAAATGTTAAAAACATGTATTCCGTACATGTGTATATGTTGCATAATTCTCAAATGCGTGCTATAACCACTTTACCAGATATTATTATGTGCATACCACCCACACTAACTCCTGTGAGATAGAATGGTATTACTGTGGTTAAAAGGCAGAATAAAAAATTCCCACATAATATCTGCCAGGGTCAATCCTTTAAATTCTTTCCTTTTTGGAAAAAAAAAAAAAAAAGAAGTATTTGCTTTGAATGAGTCATGTTAGGCACAAAGATTCTTTCCCAAAAGTGTCTCCTCTCTACTTTTCTCTATGAACAAGGTCTTTTCTCCTGTGTGTGTGTGTGTGTGTGTGTGTGTGTGTGTATATACATATATATATATATATATATGTATATATACATATATATAATAAATTATGTGTCATAACCACATAACAAACACAATTTTTGAAACAAAAGTATTATGTGATCATTCATAAGGGCTTTTATTGTACCGATACTTTCTATTGAAAATTCTGAAATAATATCAAATACTTCATTTTTTATGTCTCCATCATGCTGGTATAATGCTAAGTACACTGCATATGTCTAGATAATCCATGCTGACTTGAATCAATAGTCATCTCCTGTTCTCTTAGCTCTCCATTGGCATGCTTTCCTAATATTTACAGTAATAGTTCTTTGTTTTAAATTTTGTAAACTTAGAATTTTATAATATATGCTTGTCTCTGCTGATAACCATTTACCCTTTAGATATTGTCTTACTCAGGGTTTCTACTCTTGAATAAACATCATAACCAAGATGCAAGTTGGGGAGGAAAGGGTTTATTCAGCTTACACTTCCAACTGCTGTTCATCACGAAAGGAAGTCAGAACTGGAACTCAAGCAGGTCAAGGAGCAGGAGCTGATGCAGAGGCCATGGAGGGATGTTCCTTACTGGCTTGCTTGCTTCTCCTGGCTTGCTCAGCCTGCTTTCTTATAGAACCCAAGACTACCAGCCCACAGATGGTACCACCCACAAGGGGACCTCCCCACTTGATCACTAACTGAGAAAATGCCTTACACCTGGATCTCACAGAAGCATTTTCTCAACTGAAGCTCCTTTCTCTGTGATAACTCCAGCTTGTGTTAAGTTGACACACAAAACTAGCCAGTACAGATATAAACAGATGTAGATAAGGTATGTAGAAGGAACTATGGAGAGATAAATTGGTCGATAGTGCTTTGTCACAGTCTTGATTAAATTTTTATCCTTAAAACAATTAAGCTGTTCTAAGAAAACTTACCACTGTGCTTATATTACTTGGGTTCCATACAGCATGAACAATGATCATTTCTGTGGAACTTTGAGCTGACTGGACAAATGTGTCCCTTTGGCTGTGACTACTCATGTGCTCCTTATCTATTCAGTTACTGGGATACAGCTGCTGCTGCACTATGGGAGTAAGACCTACATCATATTATTAGTGATGTGCGAACACCTAGGCAGAAGAGTGCCAGATATAACTGAAAATATTCTTTTGTCAAAGATGAAAATGATTTGAGTTCATGTGTGCAACATTTCCTCATGTTGTGATGACCCCAACCATGCAATTATTTTCTGCTGCTACGTCATAATTATAATTTTGCCAGTTACATCACAAAATTTCTGTATGGCTTGAAAATGTACATGTTAAGTTTTGATTCTCAGTACTAAGTTAATGATATAATGAAATATATTTTAGAAGCCCTTTGAAGTGTTTTGGAACTCCAGAGTAAAAGAAAGTGTGTTCACTTTCAAGAAACAAAAATTTTGTCATGACTCTTGGTCTTAATACTGTGAATTCAAGCTGGGATAATTTCCTATTTCTTAATAAAGAAACACAATAAAATACTTTGCTAAAATGTTAAAACTATTAAAAGGATAGTTTTAAGAACTTCAAACCAGAGTATACATGCAGGGAGCCAGGACTCCAGATATATACATAACAGAGGATGACCTTACATGACATTAATGGGAGGGGAGGGAGACTTGATGCCCCAGTGTAGGGGGATGCTAGAGGGGTAAGACTGGAGTGGGTTAATGGGTGGAAGAGCACCCATGTAGAGGAAAAAAGGAGGGGATAGATGGGGGATGGGATGGAGGTGTTGGTAGAGGGGTAATTGGGAAAGGGTATATCATTTGAAAAGTAATCAAATAAATTTATTAATAAAATATAAAGTATAATTCTGGAACCGTCAAAAAAAAAAAGAATTTCAAAACAATTAGTTCATTTAATGTTCCTGATATTTAAAGAAACAGCATTCTATCTGCATATTTCACTGAGAAAACTGGAGTAAAAGCAGTCCCACAGTGAGTGAATGATCACCAGAATAATTTACACCACATCCGCTCTGTGTGGCCCCAGCAATGTGTGATCCTTGTCATAGAATTCATTTGGTAGGTACAGCATCAACTTGATTATACACTTTTTATTTTTTTTTAAAAAAAAATGTGATTGAAATGGCTTCCCGTTTAAGCTTTAAAACATGCTTATTGATTTTCTTTTGACAATTTAAACATTTATGCTGCTCCTGTCAGTCTTGTGCTGGTAAGATGGATGCCACTAAGTAAGAACTTTGTAAATGATGGTATGAATTATGTCTACAGCTCTTTTGATAAACATAGTTCAATGTCTATCCAATAGATTGCATGGCTAACATATTAGATGCTTGATTTAACTTCACATTGATCACCAGAAAGAGAAAACCAGTCATTCCCACTCTACTTTTCATTGTATAAACGTCAATCACTGTTTTTGTTGATTTGTTTTTGTTTTTTAACAATAAACAAGAGATTGAAAGAATAAAAGTGAAGGCAAAACTCTCCCTTCTCAAACAGGCTACTTCGTCATTTCCTTATCATGTGTCTGGTAGCTAAGTGATGAAAACAATAAGCTGCTGCTAATACTTCAGGAGGCACTTGACCTTGGGAAAACATAGTATTCATAGGTTCCAAAGGGATTACTGAATACTCTTTTTTCTGGTTCTGTCTTCAATTACCCTGATGAGCAATTAAAATGCTAATTAAAAAACAATCCAAAACTTAGCAGTCAGAAGGTTATGAAATAATGTACTCATATGTCTTATTATACTGACAGCTAATAAGTTCAGCAAGCAAAGAGTGTTTAGCAAGAATTAAATCATCACAATAATTTACTGTTAGTATTTTATAATACATGGTGTTGATGACCCTAGTTCTTCATGAATATATCTAAATTTATATTTCTTATTTTAAATTCATTTTAAGATACCTATTTTCAAAAATATTGGACAAATTATAGGAAGAGTCTAAGCAATATCTTCGCTATTGGGTAAATTTCAGCTTTCTAAGCCAAGTGTGTTTAATGGAAATATTGATAACTTAATTAGCATACTGTCATGGACTGTACAGTTTTCACATTTGTTCTTCTATTACCCTTCCACTAAGTTCCACATCATCTGCCCAATTATGCCAGTATATGTGTTGTAACAGTATCAAGCTAACTTTGGTTGGTGTTACCCTGTTATTCAATAACTGGTGGCATGATATTCTTGGTTCACACTGCATAGAAGTTAAAGTATTCAATGTAAAACTAAGATACCAGTCTTGAAATATTTAAATTAAAGATAAGAATCAATGTCTGACATAAGCTTTGTGAGAGAAGGGATATCCCTCTTCAGTGGTGTTAAGTTTGCATCAAGATCTAACAAAAAAAAAAGTGTTATTGGTTTGTGAAATTCACATTTAAAAAATCGATCATAGTTAATTTTAGAATCACTAAGATTTGCAACAGAGTGATTGTGATCATATTTTTAACAGTTTATATTCTGTCATTCAAATATAAATATTTAAATATTTTCCAAGTAACATGTTAATTAACTTCAGCAAGTATCAACTGATTATTTTTCTCCTACAAACAATGACAAGGAAGTAGTGTCAAGCTCTGAAAAGTTTTCTTTCAGAGAAAACTTCTGGAAAGAACTTTATGTCTAGTCTTGTCTTACAGGTGAAGAAAAGGCCTCTCAAATTCTTTTTGCTCTGTTCCTTCTACCAAAGTGTGTGCTTGCCCTCCAGCAATACCACAGTTTCCTCTTCTTCACTTGTCTATTTTACTTGTGATCTCTTTCTTCTTAATGCTATCCTCCATAGTGTTAGTCTTTCCCTTCCAAAGACAAAAACTTGACTTTTGAGACAAATGCATAGTACATCTTGAGAAGAACATAGTGAAAGCCTACAACAGTAGATGTTTCCATAGATACATCCAAAGAATTAAAATTGAATAACACTATAATAGTGTGACAATTCCCTACCTGGCATCAGAGGACAAGTCTTAAATAGAGCAGTGACAAGAAGGAGTTAATTCGTTGGAATTGATGACAAATGATATCCCAAAGTCTCCCAAATACAACAGGCTATTGACAAAGCTCTTGTTTACATGTCAAATATTATTGGTAAGACCTTAAACCAGCACATACATGATTTATACAACACAGCAATATCAAGCTGGTATGGATGGGGAAGACTCATGGTACTGAAAGATGCTGTATAAGCTACTAGAAGGTATACCTAGCTATTAACCCTTTGAGCTTCAATAATGACTAGGCTGATAATATATGCCTGCTGATAAAATACTGCTCTGAACATGATAGAAGTAATCAATAAATTTCTAATTCAATATGAAATTCATACCTGGCACTATTATTGGGCTAATGATGTAAGACTAGACAGGTCATAAGCCTGAAGGGAGAACCAATTGCTAATAACTTGCTAAATGGACATAGTGTTAACTTGATTCCTAATGACTTATCACTACACCATAGATTATACATCTCCCGACTCTCATCTGAGACTCTTATTTGCAGGACATGGTGAGTAACGTTATGACCTACAGCTGGACCAAAGTACAGAGAATAAAAGACTCTAGAATACTCATCCCTAAAGAGTACACATACGTACTGTAACCTTATCCCTTGCTCAGGGAATATTGTAGAAGAAAGGGTAGAAAGAGCACAAAATCTCGAGGTGATGAATAATTACAGACAATATAATCTGGACACATCAAGGCAGCTACTCATGTGAAATCACAATAGTTGATCCACCATGTAAAAAGGCCTGTGCAAGCACAATCCAGGCCAAAACAAATAATGGGGAGAGAAGTCAGATACAAAACACCATTTCTAGCCATGGATCTATAGAGAATCAATTGCTCCTGGAAGGGAAAACAGAACATTTTCTCTGAGAATGTAGCCACTGGTTAAGTTGATAACACTCTAATGGGAGACCACATATCTGTAAATGTCTTTTATTTTCTCAGGTGGAGGGATGAGATAAGAGCCATACCCAAGTATTACAAATGCATGGCTTAGGCTGAGCCTAGAGCATTTCTCTCTAATTATCCCTAGACCTAGGCCTGGAAGCTCCTAATCTCCATACAAACCAATATTCTGTAAGCATGAACCTTGAAGGTTTCAGTTTCCAGCCTCTTTCTGCTAATCTATGCCTAGAATGTTTCAGCCCCAGAGACTTACTGCTAAATAAATTCACTCTTTTTAACTCTCCCTGAACTTTGACTGGCTGGTTGAAGTTGGCTGTTCTGATTCAAAGTACTCCCTAAGCTGACTGATTCAAGTGACTTCTCTCAGCTTCTGATTGAATTACTCTGCTTGGAAAAACTGCCCCTGAATTCCAGAACTAAACAGAACTGCATGAACTCAACTCAACTGCATTCAAATGAACTTCAGTGAACTCAAATGAACTCAACTCCACCTCTCTCCCTGTACTACTCTTAAGTTACCTCTTTTTCTTGTCTGTTCTCCTGAGAGTTGAGACTATCCTATCTCTGATTCATTTTGTCAAATACTAAAGACATGTCTGTATGCTGGTTGGATCATATAGACCTAGAAGTTATTTGGGTGTGATTTCTTGGGAGACCAGCCATGTTGCTAGATTAAAATTCTTCTACACATATCCAATAACATTTAAGCAATATAAATTGGCCTTTGAGAACTGAAAAAAAGCGGGGCAATGTTTAGTGGGAAGAGTAGTGGGGTTGGAACTGGAAAGAGTTGTCAATGGGGCCAGGGTAAATATATTCAAAACACATTGGTCAGAACTGTCAAAGAACTAATACAAAAAGATACACATGGAGAGGAGAGAGGAGAAAGTAAGAGAGAGAGAGAGAGAAGCAGACACAGAGAGATAGAGACAGAGACACAGAGAGATTATCATACAACAAGACCAATTTCAAATATCACTTTTTCATTCACTCAATTTAAAATATACCTTGATGGACCAGCTCTTTCAACATCCAACATACGACTTGATTATTAGAGAGGACATGTTTTAATTTACATAGAGGTGTGAAATTCTCTCTACTTGGATTTTCCCTTTTTTCCATATGTATATACACATTTGAATGGCACCTAGATACTATTTCAGTATAAATTAATGTATTTTATAGCATGAAGAAGATTCTCTACTTATGCAAATATAAATTAAATTATTAGATTCAGCACTACACAACTATATACAATTATGTATACATGTACATTTGTACATATATGTGTAAATATGCTTATAAATATTTTCATGATGAACTTTTATCCTTTCTTATGTTTTGAAAAATATGTTCCTAATTGAAACAGAATTATATCACTTCCCCCTTCATGTTCCCCTCCCAACTTTTCCCATGTTCTCCTCACTCTAAAATCCATAGAATCTCCATTTTTTGATTATCATTATTACATTCCTGCTCTCTCTCTCTCTCTCTCTCTCTCTCTCTCTCTCTCTCTCTCTGTGTGTGTGTGTGTGTGTGTTTGGGTTTATAACTAGAAAATAACTTTCTAAAATGATTAATCATGCTCATCTATTAGATTTATAGTAGTTTTAAATCAGATGTTTTCCAGGCAATCAGTCATACCACAGTTTAGTAGACAAAATAACAAAGTCAATGATTTTATACATGGCAGCAATTTTTGCAAACCATAGAGTTAGTTTCGTCCTCCCTCATACCAACAGAACATAAGCCCATAGTCTCCACAGACATAGTAAGCAATTTTCACACTTCTGTAGTTTCCATGCCTTTTCAAACACGCGGCAAACATAAAAACAACTAAGCAAAATGTATTGTTTAACCACTGCTTAGTTAAGTCCTCTGACTTTAGACCTTTAATTTATGTGGGTTATAGTTTTAGCTCCCTTCTATGATTCTATGATGACAATGTTTCTAATTGAAAAACAAAACAGAAGGTAATTTTGAGTGAAAATGTATTTGTTAATGATGTAAACCAGATGACATTACAGGACCACAGAGAACATTGTCTCATTTACCCCTGTAATTAGATTTGCATTGGGAAGACTATCCCATAACATCCATTAGTGAACCATGGTAACAAATATTTATATATCTCCTGTTTCTAGAACACTGTCAGTACCTGGGAATTAGAAGACAAGTCAGAGCTGGTCTCTGAGTTTAAGATGATTATAAAATGAATCAGAAGACCATTGGAAGTAACCCATTGTAATTTAGAATAAGATGGTACTTTATAAGCATTCAGTATATGCTTGCAGAAGCAAATTGCAAATGAATGAACAATATATGTATGTATGGGGTGATCAAATATCCCTTGATAAGCTGAAGAAGGATTCACTGGGCAACTTAAAGGGCTAAGAATAACCAGACTGTGAGGAGAGGTGGGAGTTTGCAGGCTGATTCCAGTTGGAACACAAGGGAAAGAAAGTTCAAAATAAGCAGCCCCATCAAAATTGCAGCCTGTTATGAAGATTTTGTAGTTCCATACCCATAATTCTTTTAAATTTGTAATATAAAGACTGTAATATATGCATAATTAATTTTTTAAATCATGTTGAGTATCAATTCAAAATACAGAAAGCATCAGCAAGAAAGGCAGAGTTGTGAAGGAAAAAATAGGCTATACTTTCTCCATATTTACAGTTCATTATTTTTACATGGTGAGCTGTGTATGGTGTGCTATTCCTCAAGAGACCTGAGTTAAAATATTGAACCTACGAGAGAAAATAGGAGAGCCATTCACTCCAAGCAGCCTCAAAAGAAAGCCACAAGCCTTCTGAAATGTTATGTTTGATCATGCTCAGGCCTGTTTCATAACAATCAATGATACCCTGTGGGATCAGCTTTCTTCCAGAATATCAAAGGCATAGGCAGACTTACAAGGAGGGGAGGATTCCCTGACATTGGAGACATGGTATAAATCTCCTGAGCAAAAGTCATAGAACATGTTAAAGTGACAATCATAACTCCTTTTTTGCCATCAAACACTACCACAAACACAGAGTTGACATAGATTGAGTAGCTAAATCATCTGTCCCTTAACGAAGCCTTCCAGATAGCAGTCTTTGTTTACTAGTACCGCATGTGATTACGAGATAAATTACTTCCATAAATTATGCATGAGAATATGTATAAAAAGACAGATATCAGCGTATAAGAGAATGAAGTATATTTGTCCAAATGTATATGTCATTAGGGTGCTGTTTATCATACACACATATACACACACATAGTTATATATATTTATACTTGAAACCTCTTATTAAATATGAAACCACTTGCTAGCTTCAAACCAGTACAAAGTTCTTTTTCACTATTAAAGTCTTTTCTAGCTTTGGAAACCTGATGCCTTTTTGTTGTCTTTCTCTTTTCCTTACATCACTTAAATTGGGCCTGCTAGAGAAAACATGAAAAGCATTGATATAAATGAACATACTAGAACTTTGCCTAAGATATTGCCCATACCAAGCATCTTTTTAAATAAATCATTTCATTATTCTCCCCAAGTTTCTTTAAGGCAGAAAGCCTCTCTACCTGGACTGCTTAGTAAAGATTATTAGTAGCTGTTTGCACAGGGTTAAAAAGATGGCTACGATTAAGCAATGTCCCACAGTTACTACAAAAGCTGTCACCTAGGGGGTTTGATAAAACAGCCTACATGTTTCCCTTTGGTTTGCAGCCTCACAAACTGAGACTGTGTCACTTCATTTCTCTACTGCAAGCGGCCCAGTGAATAAATAGCTTCAGAAATATATTCACCTACTATAGTGTATATCTAACATGACAAGTTGAACTCTCTGAATGCAGTGCTTTATATGCCACGCAGATTGCCCAAAATGAGAGCATTATAGAGCCATCTTGATGTACATGAGTCATGTTGGGAATATAGCTCAGAAACAGAACTTTAGCCTAGCATGCACATAGACCTGGGTTGACCCCACATAAGTATTTTGACAAAAGTAAATAAACAATACTTCGGTGGGTATCTTGGTGGACTCAAGAATGGCCTACTATGTACAGTGAGTGAGCATGGGAGGAAAAGTTAATTTCATGACAAGTTAAGATTCAAATATCAATTGGCTTGTACTATGGAGAGAGTATGTAGAGAGCAAGCACCCCAGGAAGCCAGGTTCTAGTAACAGCAGTACAAGTTTTGCTCTTCTGTAGCCTGAGCACAGTGTTCTGGCTATGGAAGTATACTGCATACCATCTCTAGGTACAGGTAACCCTAGTCAATTTTACAGTCATCAGTTAGTTTTGCTTATAATAATTTCTAGTTACCATAGAAACCAGCATAAGGATTATCCAAACTTTAGAGGTAGAGGAACTACCATATCATCCAGTGATAACTCCTGGCATAAAACTAAAGGACTCAAAGCCAGGCAACCTTATCATTCATATCCATTGAAGTGCTGTTAATTGTGGGTAAGTATTGGAATTTGCTTAAGTGTCAAACATCATGTTTATTAAGAACCAGAGGCATAAAAAGATAGAGTGTTATTAGTGAGCCATAAAGAACACTCTTATATGATGGTTAGGAGAATAGGTAGCAATAGAGATTGTCATATTAAATGAAATAAGCAGAACCTAGAAGGATAAATTTACATGTCTTTCTTCTATGTAGAAATATAGATGTTTGAAAAAGATTAAAAAGTGAAGCATACCTATTTTGGGAGAGATGAGCTATTCAGAGGAGTAACAATGACAAAGTAAAATTCAGTGCACTGGATATAATCAATGTACTTCATGCATATATGAAAAATATCATAATGAAACTACTGCTTTGTGTGAACAATATAAACTAATAGAACTCTGCCTTGTAAGAAACAATTTAAGAGAAAAATTTAATTGCAGAAAAAAAATGTCTTTTTGTACAAAATGGTTAGGTGGGTTGTCAAATCTCTCATTGAGAAGGAATTCAAGGAAGTTCCACAATTTTTTAAAAAGTAGACATTTGAAATGCACAATGAAAAATTTAAGAGGATCTGCAGTTGTTTGCACCTTTCATAATCTAGAAGTTCACATCATACTGAAGCTCAAGCTTTCTACTACAGACTGATTCCAGACTCACGCACACGCACATGCAAACATACTCTGTAAAACAAGAAAATTAGCGGGGCTCTCCTCCCAGCTACGTAATTCCCACCCATCTGACTGTATGTATGGTCCACAATGGACTTAAAAATTTTGCTTCAAATTGAAAGTTCTTCATAAGATCTAAGAGAAAGGGATTTAATTGAAATTAAGTATGGGTATTTTTCTTGACAATTGGTTTAACAGATTATAATAAAAGTTGTCACTAGATTTGCCATAGTGGCTACTTATCATAGAATCTGTGAGACACTTTCTGGTATTCTCCCAAGACAGTTCATTAAGGTTTGAACACCCCAATTCCTCTTCACAGAACATACATAAAAGTGGAAAAGAAATCTGATGCTTTTCATTCTGTAGATATTATAGATGTGATTAACCATGTGATATTTGGGAAACAGTAAACATATAGAAATACACTGGAATACAATTTACAGCTTGAATTCAAGATAAATTAGTTATGATTAATGTAGTTTTTACCCATTTTAGCTGAGAATTTTTCAAGTTAATAATATTTGGCTCATCAAAATAAACTATTAACATATTTACTCATTCAGTTATAATTCACAGGTAAAACATTATTTTCCAGAAATACTGTCATTTTATGAAGCCCATTGCCTACAATTGCCACTAGAAATAACATATTTATTCAATAATTTGAAGTGCTCCTAACATACTGCTCAGAACAGCAGGATTTATTTCTTATATATTTGCTGTCCTCTGCCCCCAATCAAAGCTTCAGTCTTAAGAGTATCTCGTCAACCCAGGGCTAGAGGGTGTTGCGGCATAAAACCTACCTCACTTGTCATACTTACTTAGGTTCATCATAGAGAAAATTGAAGGGAAAAAAAAAGAATCTCAGGGTCATTTCAGAGGTCAGTTACAGTGAAATTGGTTCTGAAAAACTCAAACGCAGAGAGAAGAAGGCACCGCCTGAAGATGAGATGACTAGCTATATCAACCAGAGTCTCAGGGAAATCTGAGCACAGAGCATAGACACACATAATATGATGTGAAAAAAAAGATCAGTAAAGAAGAGATATTATTGAGACAGGGGTCAGAAGGTAGAGGAGCATAGGTTTACATACAGGAAAGGGTCAGTGGAAGAGCTGAGGATATAACTCCTTGTCTCTCAGCATTTACCTCTGCCATTAAGCTTCCAGACATGCACCTTGGTGACAGTTTCATCTCAGCACACGAGTGGCCTCCTATTAGCACTAGGAATTCCACATGGTCAAAGTCCTCTGAGTTTCAGAATAGCCAGGCCGCTATTTAGACTTCATTTGTATTCCCATACACATCTGGAAGAACTTCACTGATAGGCAATGCCTGGACCTTTCAGCAAGGCTATGAGAAGCCTATGACACTTTTAGGTCATCTGTGTCGTATCATACACATCAAAATCTCCAACATCCCACACAAAAGACAAACTACTATAATATTAGAGGTAAAAGGTTGAAAGAATTTTTAAGAACCTCTCATGAAATTTTGTCAATAGATAATACTTGTGAATCTTCTGACTAACATCATGGCAGCTTCCTTGAACATGAGAAAAAGTGGCTTGTTAATAATTTTTGAATCTACTGTTTATGAAAAAGAAGAAAGGTAGCTTAATAAAAAGAGTGATGTTATAAATAAATAAAAATATAAAATTAGCAAAACTAATTTTAAACTCAAAACTAATGTTATTGAGTTGCTAGATTTTACTTCTGCTCTCATGGGCATTGTTTTGTAAAGTTCTTGACTTTTCATGGTTTAACAAGATAATCCAACAATGCATAAGCATCTGTGTGTGTGTGTGTGTGTGTGTGTGTGTGTGTGATATTTGTTTGTTTGTTTTATTTTTTTATCCTCTTTCAGCCAACCACACATAGCAGATTCTGTAACATTTTATCATGGTTAAAGTTGGTAGTATCCAATTTTCTTCCTACTTTTCATGTTAAGAAAAAGAAAAAAAGCACATTGTAACTGAGGTCGTTGAGATCACATTTTCGAAAACTAGCATACCGACCTCCAGTTTATGTCTTGTTTAATGGCACAGGCATCTTGTTTTCTTTTACTATCATATGTCTGGATATTGTGGGGTTTTTTTGTTTGTTAGTTTGTTTTGGTTTTGTTGTTTTTCTTTTCATTGATATTTAAACTTGACGTTTAAGAAAAAAATTTACTTTGGTAGAATACAGTGTGCAAACCCTACTCCCACCCCCAGTCTTTCATGTAGATAATACCTCAACCAAGTATTCAAATAATGGAAACATTGCAATTAAAACTAAATATAAACAAGCACAATGCCCACTGTAGTTTGGAAATTAAATGTTCAATGCTGGAGAAATACATCAGTGGTTAACAACACTTGCTACTCTTGCAGAGAACCATGTTCTGGTCCCAGTACCACAGGGCAACTTACCACTATCTAAACACCCAGTCTTCTAAGGACTTCCAGTAGCAGTGCATGCCCATGGGCACACACAAACACAGAACCAAAGTATACACATAAAATAAAACTTTAGAAGGAAAAAGAAAAAAAGAGATATATTAAATGCAATGTCCTACACTCTATAACATTATTGGAAGCTGGTTAGACCCTTCAAAGGTGGGGCACTGGGGAGGTCTTCATGTGAGTGGGAGAAGGCTTGTGAAGGGGAGAGTAGCAGCTAGAATTGTTTCTTTTCTTTTTGTCTTTCTGGTGAAGGGGGATTGTTTGCCCTGCCATGGGATTACACCATAAATTTCTGCCAGAGGTTTAAAAGCACTGTGTCTATTTTACCTTAATATGCAAAACAACACAAGCCTATTGTACTCTAAGGTTAACAAGTATAGAATCATGTAAAGCTGGTTACTGTAGACACGTTCATATAGTTTATTCATTTACAAATAAAGAAACTGATGTCAAAGTATTCAGTGTTTCCTTTTCTTTTCTTTTTTTTTTTCCCTTTGCAGTGTATAAGTGCAATGGAATCTGGAAAACCAAAACAAAAGCAATTAAATAAAATGAAATTGTGGGATGGAGTCTTACAGCCTTTCAGACAATTTATGATAACATATTTTAATCTATCCATATCCAAAACCAAAATATTTTACTATTGATAAGAAATACAAAAGCAATGTGGATAAAGTTCTGATACTGTTCTATATTGCAGTATCAATATAGATGAGAGACAGTGTCAGAAAGGTGTTTGTAAAGCATGATAGCAGAGCATTTAACCCAGGAAGTCAAATGAGTTTACAGAATACTGTGTTCTTTGTATTCAATTAGTTCCTGCCTCTTTTTACTACATCTCACTTAAAATAGCACTTATAATTCACCACAATTCAATTACCTATCTTTTGAGCCCATGGAACCACATACTACGAAACAAATTGTTCAAAAACAGAGTCATCACTGATAAGTGGTTATTAGCCCAAAAGTTCAGAATACCCAAGAGTCACTTCACAGCAACCTTAGGGCTGAGTGTGAGGTCCCAGCTGGAGGACTTGGAGAAGGGACTGAAGGAGCTGAGGGAGTTTGCAGCCACAGGGAGGGAGCAACAGTGGCAACTGGCCTGACACCTCTATGCTCCCAGAGACTGGATCACCATCAAAGAATACACAGGGAGGGACTCATGGTGCTGGCCACATATGTGGCAGGGGAGGGTCTTGTTGGCCATCAGAGGGAGGAGAGGCCTTTGGACCTGAGGGTGTTAGATCCCCCAGTATAGGAGAATGCCAAGGAGGGAAGCTGACAGTGGGTGGGTGGGTTGGGGATTACCCCCATAGAGGCGGGGGGGGGGAATAGGGAGGTTCCAAAGGGGAGATCTGGAAAGGGGGATATATTTGAAATGTAAATAAAGTATCAAAAAAAAAAACAAAAAACACCAGAGTCATTAGAAAAATGGACTATTTTAATATTTAATTGTACTTGAATTCACAATGTCTAATGTTGTATGTCTGTGCAGATGTCTGAATTCATGTTTATGGAGTACGTGTGTGGGTGTGCCTATTTATGAGTGTGCAAGGACATGTTTGGTGTATGTGTATTTGCACATGTAAAGAAGTGTGTATAGAAGCCAGTAGGTAACCTCCAACGTTATTCTTCTGAAGCTGTACAAAAGTTCTCCTTGTTGAATAACATATTCTTCAATTATTTCATTAGTGAATAAAATGACTTAGATGATATCCACCCCACAATTCTTCTCAGATACTCCATCACCATCATTCCCTTCCCTAGATCCTCTTTCTCTTTTTGCTTTTGTAAATGATTGACTTTAGTTAATATTGCTCCTATTTCTAAAGGTGTAGGGTACCTTTTGGTGGAGCATGTGACACCTACAATGAACTACACTGCTGAAGAAAATGAAATTTCCTCCTGAAGCAACCATCAGCTTTCAATAGCTTCTCAGCTAAAGTGCTAACTGGCTTGATCTTATACAAGTCTTGAACTGGCAACCACAGTTTTTGTGAGTCCCTTGTGTGATGGCCTTATCATGTCCCCAAAACATTATTTTGAAGTATCTTCTCTGACCTTTAGTTCTTACCATCTTTCTGCCACCTTGTCCACAATGTTTCCTGAACCTTAGGTAGATAAGATAGGACATAGATTTCCTACTCAGGGCTAACAACTCCAGTTAGATATTATCTGTTCTTTGATCAGTTAAGTCTATTAATTAACTTCCATCAACTACATAAAGTTTTCTCTTGAGGGATGAGATCTCTACAAATCTATGAATATAAAGGATAAATATTTTGAAGGTATTTTGATACTGTCCTTTTAGTAAAATAATGATAGTAAAGCCTATGACCTGTCAGGTTCACAATACCAGCCTTGAATTATCTCCTACAAAATAGGACTTAAGTACAATTAGAAAATTAATATTAATCCTACTATATTCAGTACACTATTGTACCATTAGACATATCTTGCCAGGCCAGTCACTATGGTATCTGACAAGGTTCTAATGTGAAAAAGACAGTTGGTGACTTTTCTCTACCAGCAGCCTTCAAAGCACCTGCTGAGTGCCATGTAAACTAGCCAGAGAGATGAATCTGCCAACTGAGTACCAGCTTGATTTTTCATGCCCTGTGATCAAAGCATGTGGTATCTCAGCAATCAGGTCATTCCAAAGGGCAACCAAATGCAGGTGAAAGACATTGCATTGTTTGGGGGATTCTGAGATTTCCCCTACATTTTTATTTTGAAACCATAGTTCTGAGTGTCCTGGTACCATACTGGTAGGCTAAGGTTTCCCTCAGGACTGGAATTCTTAGTGTTTGCCACCATATCCCACTTTTGTTTAGGATATGAGCATGGAACAGACACACTTTACCATTTAAGCCCTTACTTCAGTCCTCACAGCATTTAGTTTTGTATTTCATTTACTCTACCTAGTTTAGTTCCTTGGTTATTTGAGACACGTAGTGGTGAATGGATTCAGTCTCAAAGAATATACTGATAGTCACCTAGGGATTTGCTCAGACTTACTTTCCTTCTCCGTTGATAACTTGCAATTTTGGTTCAATATACCTAACTCCTAACACTCAATTATTGTTTAGACTTCCCACGCCACACCCCTACAAGGTATGGCCAAAGCAGATGAGAGATACGTGAAAATTATTGCTTAACATGTCATCTCTACCAGAAAAATCCAAAATGTGGAAATTGGATTCGAGCCCATCACAACCTATAGCTATACAGGTCACAAAAGGATAACCATGCAAGCTAACGTCCTCAACTGTCAGTCTCTGGCCTTAGGTGCCATTTGAGCTTTAGTAATAAAACAACTGAGAGCATTTCAGAATTTCTTGGCAAATACTTTCAAATTGAAAGTGACAACAGAACATTATCATTTGCATGTGCACACTATACACACACACTATCGAACAAAACTGCTTTAATTCTGTTGAGAGAGAGCAGATCTCAAAGGCTTTCAACGATCTTCTCTTTATTTTTATTTAAACCCCTATAAGCCAACTAATCCTCTTAATTTCCCCAACCCCATTTACATTTCCAATGCTAATTTCCCACTAGGTTCTAAATTCCCTGGGTGAAGTATTTCCTTTGCTCTGTTTTCACTTTATTTGCCTCCTACACTCCATTTAATTTTAGGGGGACCTTTTTCTATTGTATACTCCTATGTTTGACACCACATGTACATTACAAGGAAATCATTAGCGTGTTTTATTTAGTGTTGTGTACTTTTGGTTCTCTGATTGTTTGTTTTCTAATGAGAAGGAAACATACACACACACACACACACACGGGGGGAGAGAGAGAGACAGAGACAGAGACAGACAGAGACAGAGAACTGAAATATTTACGACAAGGTCAAGCAACACTGACAATGGGAGGCTGCAAAGTCCAATCATACAAGCCAGGGGAAGTGTCCATTTATTCCTCTAAGCTACAAGTACATGCACACACATAAACACATTGGGTATAAAGAAGGCTCAATCAAAGATGATTATCTTCATTGCAAATGTTGGTGGACTTTGGGATAAAAGACCCAGTATATGGCATTTGAGAATACATCAGAGGTGAGGTTACTGTCACCTTCCCCTCATCTTGTCTCCTTTGGAAAAAAATATAAAGCCTAGGTGATCTTCCCTAGAACAGGTCCCAGAGGTCACATTCTCTAAGTGTCTCCCTGTATCTCGAGCAAAGAAACCAGCTCATTTCTTGAACACACAGAGACAAAAAGAATAAATAGAACTTGCCAAGCCCCCCTGCTTGTTTCTATTTGACTATACCTAACAATGTCCATTCTTTGCAGACTGGCCTAAGGATGGACAAGTTCCCTTAATATTTAGGTATTCATTTCCTCATTAGGGCACCTCTGTGCTGAAAACTTACATAAAATAATTGAAGAAGCCATTCTTCTGTTATATGTCATTTGTGATAGGTGCCTACTAGTGATGGATGATTATATAAAATGTAACTAATGTCCCTAATCTATGTCAAGAGAAAGGATAGAGTAGTTTTTAAACATGCTGTTTATTTTGAACACACTAGATGCTTTTATACATAGAGTAAACTGTGTGTGGACCACTAGCACTGTGAAGATTCTAGCTGGAAGGAAATCTCTCCTGAACTACATAGCCATCATTTAAGGGGAGATTAGTAGGGGCATCAAGTTAAATTCTCTCTGGATTGCCATCAAATTTCACTCTCTTTCAGGCAAAGCTTTGCTCAAGCACTTCTGATTCTCATTTTAATTAGATTTCAAACTTTAAATTTTCATGTTCACCTTTCTTTGGTTAATGCATGATCAAATTCGTTAACTGCCTATCTCCCAAGTGATCATCAGCTTGCCCCTGATTGCCCTCATCATGGATCCTATCAAATCACTTTACCCAGTCTCTACATATCTCTTTATTTTCTTAACTTATCCCATTTCTCCTTTTGCCACCCACTGCACCCTGTCCTCTGTTCCTTAGCTGTCAATCATCTCTTGTGTCTGGATTGACTTCTATATGAAAGACTGTTCCCAATTGCAGTAGTCTGAATAACATCCGCCTTTCTTGTTGCTCTGCTTTTCTTTGACAGTCTCCTGGTGTTCCCTAGTGTGGAATGTCTGCAGCATAAGCATCCCTAACTTCACTCCCAAATACTAATAGCAGACTTTAGGGCAACTATACAGAAAACAATTGTGGACTCCACAGGAAGCAGAGCACGCTGCATTCCAGGTCAGGTGGATTAATACAGTAGAATTGAGGTAAGTGTCAGAGAACTCAGGACAGTGTTTATAGTCTTTTGCTCTGCTTTTCCCCCTTTTACTAAGTGCTTTCTCCAGAAACAGTTTTATGTGTATTATATTTTAAGAGTCATTATTTAATTCAGAGCTGTCAAACATCCTTGCCCTCACCTGTATGCATTTTAGAAAGTTTGGGCAAAGGTTTTGAATGAGCCATGCTTAAGGAATATTTTCAGTATTTATGACACCATCAGAAAACATATAACATATGTTTGACAGAAAGACAAAAAGCTCAATGTATAATCAATAATACACAACTATTAGTGTTTTCTGGCTATCCCAACATTTTGTAAATAATTGAAATAATTTTTTCACTCGTTAAAATTAAAGACAATGAATGTTTCAAACTTCTCATGCCATACCAGGAAATAAGAAGCCCTGGGCTTTCTTTCTAACCTGTCTTCAATTGACTCAAGCAAAGTGGATGACTTGTGGGGTTTCAACTTGCTACATAGCTCAGTACACTCTATTATTTCCACTCTGGCATCTATAAATCTTTGATATCTTGGTCTCAGCCTCTGCTTGTATGAAGGAGGTTTTATGATGTCTGGTGAGAGTATTCAGAAGGTCTTGAACATCTGTATACCCATACTTGAGCTGTCTTGAGATTGCTTATTACTTGCATATTCTATATAAAATTATAGGTCTGTTCATATGTATTTCCTTTTCAAAACAGAGGCTATCAATTTTTATTAATTTTATAGAATTTGATCTCAGAAATTTTCCTATATGCATACAGTATATTCTGATTCCATTAGCACCTTTCCTCTCTAATGTCCCTCTGACCCCTATCACTAGTTTCGCACCTTCCATTGGTTTCTTTCCCACATTCGTGTTGTTTTGTTGTTTTGATTTTGTGGTTTTTCTTTTTCTTTTCTTTTTTTTTTAACTCTGAAGTCTGTTTGTAAGGAATGTAAATACCCAGATATGTGTCTGCTCAACTTGCTGAGAATAAGTGTTCAGCTCTCAACAGGACACTTATATGATTCCTTCTAGGAGTCATAGGTCATTGTAACGAGGGCTGCAAAGAAGTAAGAACAATAAGATAGGAGGGAGGACTGTGAAGTGCTATCTTTGGCATGCAGGAGTCAGGACCTCACAGTAGCTATGGCTGCCTGCTATCAAGTTTTAGAAAGAAATATCAATAATGTATAGACAAGTCAGAATGACATCATGGTTTGAATGACAGATGCTACCGTAGTCTCAGTCATTTGAACCCTGTGTCTCTGGTTGTTAGCTCTATTTGGGTAGCTGCAGGTGTAGCCTTTTTGGAAGGAGTACATCACTGGAAGACAGGCTTTAGGATTAAAAGTACTGTGTCACTTTTTCTTTGCTCTTTCTGATATGTTCTCAAGGTTGAGATGCGAGCTCTCAGCTTTTCCTTCCTGCCACCATGCCTGCTGCTTGCTGCCTTGCTTCTCTGCCTAGATAAGGTGATAGACTCTTATCCACCTGGAGCCAGAAACCCAGAGAAACTCTTCTTCCAGGATGTTTTTGGTCAACGGTCTGTTGTTGTTGCTATTTCTGTGTTTGTCCCAACAACAAAAATGCAACAAATATAGGCACATAGTAAGCAAGCTTTACTGGAATCTATATGGATTTCACAAGTACCAATTGTAGAAATATGCATACACAAACATTTATAAAGATTTTACTTGTAGCCAAAGATTAGTCAAAGTTTTGTTGACCTAATTCATCATTGTCCTTTGAAGAGCAGTCTCCAGGAGAATTGTTGACAGAAATGGACATTACGCTGTGGCAATCGCCTGATTAGACTTTGGGGCATCCATATCAGCCAAGGAAAAGCTTTAAGTGAAGGGAAAATCAGCTTCATTTGAAATTTCCCAATCTGAAACTAAAATGCCTGTTTTCCTTAAAACAGTCCCAATTTAGGCAAAAAGTACCATTTTAGAAAATCAAAAGATCTAATATTGGTTCAACTCCACAGAAGCATTCCATCTGACTAAATAAGTATGAATCTTCTTTGGTATTTAATGACTCTTGAATCTACCCTGAAGCTCTTCAGCTAATGTGTCTTCTATTTTTTTGACATTATAATTTAATTACATCACTTCCCCTTTCATTTATTCCCTCCAAAACATCCCATATACCCCTTCTTGCTGTCTTTCAAATTTATGGCCTGATTTTTCATTTTTATTAATACACACATGTACTTTACACACACACACACACACACACACACACACACACGCATACACACACACACAAACACACTCCTAAATATAATCTGTTCAGACCATAGTATGTTATGTATATCTATGTTTCCAGAGATGACTATTTGGTACTGACTAGACTACTAATTAATTGGTGTGCTCTTCTCTGGGCATGAATAGCTCTTCCTCTCCTAGCTTTCCTTAATAGTCTATAGTTCTGGGGAGCAAGGAGTTGAAGTCTCACAGGCTGACACCCAAACCCCCTTCCAGTTTGGGTTATACACTGTTATTGGATTTGTTCAGCTCACATTTGCTTGTTTTGTTTTTTTTTTTCAAGAATACAATACATAGGACTCTGTGCATTCTGTGAAAAGACAACACACATCAGTTTTTGTTAAAAAACAAACAGCCTCTTATAAAGAGGATGGCTATCAAAAAATGTTTTAAAATTCAAGACACTATCTGCAATAAATAAATAAATGAACAAAAAAAAATTAATAGGTGTGCTTCTATGGATTGTTGTATTGAAGACATTCTTTTTAAAGAAATGAGAATCTCCACAAACCTGTGGTTACTTTAAGTGAAATTTTCTTCAGTGAGCAAGAAAGAGGTAGAAGTTCCAAAAACAGCAGTTCCAAAACTCTAAGATATTATGATAGTGTGTGTGTGTGTGTGTTTGTGTGTGTGTCTAGAGATAGATACATATAGTGAAAAATAGACAGACAGACAGACAGTGATATATGGTGACATTGTTAGTGCTGGTGGAGAATTGAGTAAAACGGACAGACATGTTCATTGCTAATGAGATTAGAAATACTCTTTCAGTAGCATTGAGAAAGGAGGCTTAGGAACTGAGGCTGTCAAAAAACAAACAAACAATCAAACAAACAAAACTAGGTATCACACACTCACCAACAGTATCAAATGAATATGCGAACATCCTATATTCAGATGGTTTAAAGATATCCTTAGAGTACTGCTTTACTTTTAAATTGTATGTTTTCTATAAGAATGTGTCATAATGAAATAGAATAGAAAATGTAAATAGATTTTACAACACATTATCACTTTATTATACCATATAGAAGTTACAACTACAATCCCAAATCAGAAATATATGAACATACATACACATGCACACAAACATGTACACTCCCCTATGCATACACTTCCCAATTTATTTACACATTCATACACTCAAATATTCTCACATCCCCACTTAGATATTTACACTCAGAATCCACGTGTCATAAGAAGCATGCCCTCAGACTCATGTACATTTCTACCCCGTTACATTTAAATACACACATCCACATAGTTATAACACCCAGCACACAGTATACTAACATATATGTAAGCTTCCAGATTTTGTATACTCCATTTGATTTCTTCACCGTTAACAATTACATCATATTGATAAAAATTTAGCAAGTATAAATATGATAAAAACTGGGGCAGATAAGATGGCTCAGGAGGTATTTTTTTGCAAAAGCCTAGTGACCTGAGTCCAACCCTAGGAACTCATAGGAAAGTGGAAGGAGAAAAAAACTCCACAGGCTTGTCATCTCACCTCCACATGCATGCTGTGGCACAGGTACCTCACTAAAGCATAATAAAGAAAATGAAAGATAAAAGGACAACGAAGAAAACAATTATTTACTTAGTTTGATTGCCTAACACAACTGCCCAAATGAAAGAGGATGTGTAGCTATACTCCCTTCAATAAGAAAGTGTTACGATTGGAATGTCTTGTGCTTTCTCTTTGCTTTGTCTTCAATTTTTCTCTGTGATACAGCATGGGGTCCTTGCTCCAGGAAGAAAGCACATCTGCGTTGTTTCTGAAATGCCCAGGTTTTGAACTGTAGTTATGATGTGCTTCTGAACAGCTGCAAAGGCCTTTTATGGGAATAAAAAGCAGGTGCAGCATCCCTGGAGCTAGAATCTACTCAAATGTCCATTTGTCATATGGTCTGAATAGTCAGGGAGACTTAATTTCTGCATCTCTGCAGTCTAACTATGCTCCAACACAAAACAAGATCCTCCCTAATTTACAATTTTAAGTTGCTTCACTTAAAAGTCAGAGCAAAAATGAGCCACATGGAGAGACCATAAGGAATGTAGGTGGGAAGATTAAAATTGAAACATAATTCACTGTCTAATGCACATTTCCTTGCCACAGCTCTAGTCTCCCCACCTCCCCAAAGCTCCTTTTTATACCACTTTCTCTCTAATATTTTTCTGGGGCTCACCCACACTATTTTTCCTCTTTAAATCTTCAGGGAGCTGTGTAATGAAATATCCACTTTGCTAATGGGCAATAGAATCTTAGTAGCACGCTGACCCATATTTCCCATTTTAATTTGTGTCTATCACAGAGATACTTGCTCTTCTTTAGATAAATGTTTTTACTCTGTGTGAAGGAAGAGATTTAGAAATAAACAAGTCATGAGGCAATCATGGACATGGGATGATAAGAAGTAGTGAACAGCTGTCTTTCAGTTCTTAACACATGGAAAGACAATAACTGGTCCTAATCAGCACAGACAGTAGTTGTGAACCAGGAAACAATTACGAGATGAAAGGAGGTCCTAGCTTGTCCCTTTGTGCTCCCAGGATCAGCAGCCACCTGATTTTCACTTTTTGACTTTATAAAATGCCCATAGAAACTTTACAAAATTGTGTACAGGTGATCTCTCTTTGCATAATAAGCACATATGATTCAGAATAATTAACCTAATGAGGTGGACCCTTTCTTTCTCCTAGTATATAAGTGTCTGGAATGACATTAGGAGAATGCAGTTCACTCTGGTAGTCCATAATTACTTGGAATGACATTAGCGCAATGCAGCTCATTACACCTAGGAATATCATAGGATGAAATGTGAAAATATTCTTAGTTCATACTTGCCTGGGGACAAGACCATTGTGTATAGAAAGAAGAGATTATGAGTTGTGGAGAGGACTCCTTGTCCTCTGCTCAGAGGAAATGCTATAGTTAGTGTAGTACCTTCAGGAAGCTAGTAAATATCACTGCTGTTCTTCAGACTTACTAAATGAGGAAGCTGGAATTATTCTTTTCCTTCCGTAGAGTTCTACAAATGGACCGTAACATAGTATGTTGTATATCCATCCTTGGTTTGAGTCAGACTAGGTGGCTTTGTACACTATTTACTAAACTTTGAAGAAACACTCCCACCCATATGACCTTTGAGCAAATGGAGGGAGTGAGAATAAAGACATGTAGCTGTAAATCACACCTACTTTCTGACAGTACAATATCATCATGATAGTTTCTGTATTACTGAGATTACATGGGGTTCCCTGCTTGGTAGGTTAGTGCAGTACCTATGAGTACACCCCACCCTTTTCTGTCTCCCTATTCCCATTACATATCACCAGATAGGGATCTGAGAAAGTCATCCAGGCTAGCCTAGAATTCACACTGTAAGGCAGGACAGCCATTGAGTTCATAACCCTTCTTTATCAACGTTTCAAATAGCTGGGATTACAAGCCTATAACAACAGACAGAATAAAATATAGTGTTGAAATATTTGTTTATCACTAAGATATGAAGCAAAAAATCACACACATTCAATATGCATTTTAATAAGTAAATGGAAAGATCAGTTAGTATTATTCAAAGTTAAGAAGAATCCACGTCACTTTGCATTTGTCACTGGAAAATCACCATTCCAGGGGAAAGATATTAAATCTCCTCTCAATCGATGAACTTGATCAAGAGGTCAATTGACTTTAGTAGTGTAGGACTCTTTGATGATAAAATACCTACGCCAAAGATTTCTTTAAGGTTGCTAGCACATGATTAGTCATGGAGGTAAATATGACATTGCATCAGCAGAGTATTTCTCAAATGTCTGTTATTTGTTTTGACTTCTTTCTTAACTCCATATTTGTAAGCAATAGTTATGTCTTCTTGGTTAGAACCAATCTAGGACTTCCTGAGGGTACCACAGCAGAAACTAATTTGTTAATTGTCATAAGAGTCAGAGAACTTCAAATGAAAACAGTGAGAACTCAAAAATAAGCCACATAAAATACATACATAATACTGCTAAAGGTCCATGCTCTGGCCATAGAACATTGAAAAAGAGATTAATAAATATTTATTACTGGCACAAAAACTTACATAGAATGCATTGATATAATAACCTGAGAGAAAAGAAGGAAATATTTATTTTAGTCACCTACAATTTTCACATTATGTATCATGGTGATGAGGACACATGAGCACAAGTTTCTTATAATATCATTATCACTGTTTAAGCAGAAAATTATACAGTATTTTCCTACCAGCATTACGTAATTTACAAGGCTAGAGCCCTGTCATTCTTCTTGCTTTTCCAAATACAACCTGAGACGTTCTGTAGCTCATTAACATTTATTTCTCCTGAGATTCAGATTAAAGCATCCTGTCATACATTTCAAGAAGTATTCCTTGAAAATTATTGTTCACTTGATATTTTCCCCATTGGTGCTTGTGTATTTGTCAGAAATGTATGTCGAAGTCATTTATTCCCATTACCCTAGAAAGTTAGCACTTGTAAGTTTTCCTTTCAACTTCGTTCTGTTGGAAGAGGGAATCGAGACACCCTCAGTAGTTAAATAAAAAGTTAGTGTCCTGTAATTCGAGATTGGCATCACAAGACATTCACCCACCCTTTCCGTTCACTTCCTGCTTTATATCTCCAAGCTGTTTCACTCCTATGGGAATATTTATAACCTCCTGGCATTTTAAAGCAAGCTAGTGGAAAGATAATTACTTCTCAGCATTTGCTACTGAATAGGAAGAGTCATCCAGACCATGGAGACAGAAGGATGAGTTGACACTGGTGCCTTTCATCTGCCACTTCCAAATGTTCCTCTTTCTCAGGGCACTCCCGCTGACTTCAAGTAAAGATGTGTGCTCGCTCAGAGTTGAGGAGATGAGAGAAGGCTGGTGCGAAGTTCACCTGATTCTGGTGGGAACAATCAGACATTCTAGTGGAGTGAAGGGCCTGAAAACTTCCCATCCAGCCTAGATTAGCCTCCTCTAAAACAGAGAGGACCCACCTGCTGAGGGTGCTGACTTCCATCTGGAAATATTTTCCTCACTCAGTGGGCAGTGTGCCTTTGAAAGGGTGACTCAAAGAGTACCCTGTGGGTGTCTTTTACCCCAGAGAGAAATGTAACCATCCAGATGGTACATTTCAAGTAGACACTGAATCCACAGAACTCTCTTAATTTGTAGCCATTGATTCTTAGAAATGAAGGAAGAAATAAACACAGGATTAAGGAACTGCAGGTGGCTTTTGTTTTTCATTCTAAAGAGGAAAGACCAGAAACTCACTCAGTTGGATGAGTAAAGGGCAGACACATTGTATCTCCTTTAAAAGAAAAGATACAAGAACTAACCATGTTTTGTGTTAGCATCATCTCTTGGGAAAAATATCAATTGTTGTGGTTAAAATGCTAAAATTATTAATTAATTATCTATTATCCTTATGCCAGCACCATAGTTAACCTGGGCTACTATATACAATGAGCTGTGTGCTGGGATACCCGCTCTTCATTGTGGTTTATCTCCTGACTTCACTGACAAACAAGTAAGTTTCATTGCCTGCATTTTCACACAGGAAAAGAGACTTGGTGGGACTAAGTAACTTAAAAAATCAGAGCTAATAAGTAGAAGGACCTACATTATCCTTCATGACTCTAATTCTTGAGCCCTGGAGTAAAAGTGAAATAGAATACTCCATGGAGACCATGTTCAAAGTCAACAGTTCTACAGATAATGGTATATGACTTGAGGGGTTGAACAGAAAGAGGATTAAAGAAATCATTCTTGTTACAATGTGATTGCAGGGAATGGAGAGATGGCTCAATGAGTAAGAGCACACTGCCAGCTCTTTCAGAGGAAGTGTGTTCTATTCCCATCACCTATGTCATGGCTCACAACAACCCATAACTGCAACTACAGGCAAACTTACACTGTTTTATGACTGTCACGGGTTCCAAGTGTGAATGGAGTACAAAGATCTACACGTGAGCAAAATACCCATACACACACACACAAAAAAAAAAACCCAAAAGTAATAAAAAAAAAATACTGATCTTATTTTTAAAGCAATGACAGTATGGGATAGAGTGGTTATGGTTTAGAGCATTCAGTTTTATAGCAATTCTGTATATCCCAGAGTTATTGTCATATATTATTTTGCTTTAACTAAGATTTAAATTGTGTGCATGTTAAGGTGTGCCTTGGTACATTAGTAAATGTACACTCCTCCTGGAGTGATTCTAGTTAAGCAATCCATACCTGTACCTAAGTATACTGCTGCCCTATGCTGGAAACCACTGTGATCAGTACCGCTTATGAAATGAAGAACATGAAACACTTTCATCATGAAAAGTGGCTCTAAACACAAAGCCATTTACTTATCTCCAGTAATGAACTCTAGAAGAAACGTAGTAGTCTTACAGGCTGACAGTTCTTGGCTATAAAAGCAAACAAAATAAAACATCTTAATAAATAGTTTTCATTTGGAAGATACTACAGGGAGTATAAATCATAGTGATTGTAGATTAGGTAGTGTTTCTTTGTAAATAATACTAAAAGCAAAAGCAAACAGAGAAATAAATTTAAAAGTAAGATTTGAGGACTGCTCAGATGGCTCAGCAGGTAACAGCCCTTGCTGCTACCCATGCTGCTAAATCTAATGACCTGAGTTTGAGTCTGAAAGGTTACATGGCAGAAGGAAAGAACTGACCACCTTAGGTTCCTCCCTAGCTGCTAGAAACACATAGGCTTGATGCATGCATGTACATGCACTCACACACTCACACACACACACACACACACACAAACACACACACACAACCACAAAATACATATAAAAAACTTAAAAGCATTTAACCAAAATTAAAAGAATTTTTAAAAAATATCACCAAGAAAGTGAAGTCATTTAGACTGCTTATGAGAGAGAGGCATGATGAAATAACTGTATCATTGTCAGCTTTGAAATGCAAACCGTATCTTTACTCAAAGTCCATGTATTCCTATAGCACATACCTGGCTATGTGACAAAGAGAAACACACACACACAAAACAAAGTTCATAGAAAGCAGATGTTCACACATGAATGTTTACACGTGCATACACATACAGACGGTAGTAAGTGTCTTTATTCATCACAACCAGAAGGTGTGTGTGGCGGGAGGTGCTCCTTAACTGTTAAACAAAATTTAATGTAGTCATGAGATGGTGCTGATCATTGTGCATTGTCATAAAAAAGTAGTGATATCTGTTATTCTTGATACTCTTACATTAAATCACCTGAGGACTTTCATGTTCCATTTGCTTGAAACTTCCAGACAGTGAAATCCAGAGACACAAAGCAAGACAGTGTTCTCACAGTAGAGAATGATACAGGAAACTGACTGCATAGCCAATATATGGTGTTTGGGGGACTGGTGGAAGAAATCCTGAGAATTAAAACGTTCAAATTACATAGTCAGAATTGTGGATTTTCCTCTAATTGCATCACATCTTTGTGAAAAATAATAAAGTGAGATAAAATAAATTTAAAGATTCAGCAAAGTTTGACAATCTCCTGCCTTCTTCAAGAAATTCTGATGTGTGTGTGTGTGTGTGTGTGTGTGTGTGCTCAAAATTAGGATTCAAGTCCTTGAAATACTTATCTGGAATGACTCTGAGTAAGCTGAATCCTTATCTGTTTATACTTTTCAATGTTCTCACTGAAATGTCCTATCTTGCAGGAAAACAGGTTCACTTCCCACATACGCTGTTGTTTACATTTTCTTCTTGTAATTATATATGTGTATACACATATTACATCTTCCTTTGCATTTTTCAGAAAAAATGTAGATATAATACCTGGGTTCTTCTCCATTGTATTTCTCTCCTTTATCCTGACTATTGTACTGAAAGTTCTGTCCCTCACAGAAAATTTTACTTTGAACTCTGCCCCAAAGTGAATTTTGTTCTGATGTAACTTTACAATTTCACGATCAAAGCTTTGGCAGCAAAATCTAAAAATCTTTCTTCTTGTAAAAATCTACTTACAAAAAGCAAATTTACTTGTGGCAAGCCAAAGAAATGAATGAGAGAATGAATTTTAATTTGAGTTAATGGGCAAAACATCTTGGGAGATATACAAAGAAAAATATTTGAAGTAATAATCTTCAGTTTAATTTTAATTAATTTTTCTTTTATTATTTTTAACTCAGGAATAGTAATTTTGACATCTTCATAGTATTCCATGTACAATAATTGATGTGCAAACTAGGAACATGTTGCATGAGCAGTCTAGTTTTATACTAGCTGGACACAAGCTAAAGTCATTTGCGAAGTGACAATCTCAACTACAAAAATGCCCCTGGCATATTGGTATGTGGGATAGTCTATGCTATGTTTTGTTTTGTTTTCTTTTGTTTTTTTGATTGATGATTGATGTGGGAGGGTCCAGCCTAATGTGAGTGTTGCCAGCTCTGTATATACCTCTATGTACGCTGAGAGTATATAAAAAGTAAATTGAGTAAGCTTGAAGATCAAGTCACTAAGCAATGTTTCTCCATGGTCACAGTCCAGGTTCCTTCCTTAGTTATCCCCAGCATTGGACTTCAATATGAGACTTATAAGATGAAATAGACTTTTTTCCTTTAAGTTCCTTTCGGTCATGAATTTTATTATAGCAATAGAAATCCTAACTTAGCTACTACATTGTTTAAAATACCTCCATGGTATTTTATATCTCAGAAGGAGATTCATACTTTGAATTTAAAATCATGAAGTTTTACTCTTTTGTATTGGATATATATTGAAGCTCCCCCTCTATATGCACATGATACTGTAATAAAGACAATGGATACTACAAAGAGACCCAGTAGCTATAGGCTGTAGTAGAGGCAGAGGTCCCTAGGCTAATGAAATATTTATGAAGCATAAAAATGGGAAGGGCAATGATTGTTGAACTACAAAAGAAGAAACACAAGGGGCGAATAAATTGTTCTAGGCAGACTAATTAGTAATATGTTTGGAGCTAAAGACAAGTGCTAGATGGAATAGTACTTGGCAGATGTATAGCACTTGGTAGATGTACAGTACTTGTAAGAAATATAAATTTATTCATCAAAAGCAAAAGAATCCATTATAATGCTAGCATACCTAGAACCTTTAAACCGAACGAGAAGGTAATTCTACCACTTCAGTGTATTGCTCTGTGCAATTTTAAAACATGAAATGTTTCCCACAGGGCCATGTATTGAATTCTGGGTGGCCAAGTGATGATGTATTTTAGTGATAGTGTAGACTTTTCAGGAGATTTGATCTAGTCAGAGGAAGTGTTTGTTAAGGATGTCTCCTGTGGCTATGTCTGTGTCAGCCCTTTTCTCTTATCCCTTTTCTCTGTTTCCCACTTGCCATGGTAAAGCAGATTGCTCTCCCATACTGTGCCACAAACACAATCTCTGCCTCATCGCCAGCCCTGAGTCAATGAAACCAATGACTATGGATTACAATCTCTGAAACTGTGAGACATGATAATTACTTCTTTTCTCAAGTTGTATACGTCACAAAGATGCAGAAGTGAGCAATTATCCTATGTAAGCTATAGATTGCATAGAAGCAAAAGTGATCGGATGTTGTTCCTTGTATAAGGTTAGATGAAGTGTGAGAAGTAGTCATAGGTTGGATGTTCCATATGAGAGTGAAGCCAGGAGGTAGATATTTAAGAAGTATGTATAGATGTAATAGAACTCCTGCATTGTTTATGAAAACAAGGAAATGCTCCCATCTGAGCATTTGAAGAATGTTTACATGATTCTGAGTAGTATCCTGGGAATTAAGGCTAGGGAGCAAATGAATAGCATGGTGACTTTCAAAGACAGACTACTTACAAATACTTTAACAGAAGGTTCCAGAAAATAGAAATTTTGAAAATTTCCTCCATACAAACCTATTCCTGGCACACAAGTGACATTTAAAAACTCATAGTTTAACTGAAATCAAATTATAAAAGGCTGTTGTGATGCAATTATCTCTTCAAATTAGATGCAAATATTTTAAACCTTCCCTTGGAAATGTAATGCACAAAACTTTGGGAAATAATATGACTATCACAGAATTCATGGCCCAGATTCTAAATAGGTTAAATTCTGGAATGAGTGGGGGAGGAGTCCCTTTGACCCTCTTTTTGGAATCTATCATCTACATGATCTACATAAGGCCACAAGGCAGCCAAAGACCTAACATTGCCTGTTCCGTCTGCTTACATTATGTGGTCCCTGTTCAAATTCATGTTTACATATCTTCACTTCTATTCCAAAGCCAATGCTTGTCAGAATCTTCTTCGAGATGAACATGTTTCACATCTTAAATTATGGAGGTAGAGAAGATTTCTGGGACAACAGTAGTTCAGAAATGTTGATCTGATTTTTAAATTCTGACATGATGATAACTTTGTATTGACTTTTGGTAAAAAGAAAGCCACAGATATGGAACATCCACATTAAAAAAGCATTTAGTGAAAAAGAATATGTCTAGTGGTATGTATTAGTAATACTAGTCATCTTACTTCATAAAATTGTTTTCTTTGTTTTTGTTATAAATTTTAGCAGAATAAATATTTTCTGTTATCCTCATCTCTCCAAAATTTTGTTCTTAAACTTTCCTTTGGAGGTTATAATTATAGCCTTTCCACTCCCTGTATTACCTTTAAAGACTCCCATATACCTTTTCTGGCTTTCATCAAATATACTGATTCTCTTCTCACTAATTGTTATTACATACATGTTACATAGATAAATACATATACATTCCTAAATATAACATGCTCAATCCATATACAGTTACTTGAATATATACTCTCAGAGCTGATCATTTGGCACTGGAAATCCAGGTAGTGTGGTTTTGAGAAGACCAGCTTCCTTTCTCCCAACATTTTTATTTGCCAACAGTTTTATGCACACACACACACACACACACACACACACACACACACACACGAACTTTTCTGAAAGTTTGATTTTATAAATCTTTGCAGTCTAGTTTTGGAAACCACTGGAAAGCACACTTATACTTGAAACAATTTCTCTAAACATTAAACAATATTATTCTTGGATTTGTCGGACCAGAACCATGAACAAGACAAAGGCAACTGTTCTCACTTCAATATAATAAAGTGTTATGAAGGTCAGCATTTAGCTGAGTGCCATTTCTCCTGAACACTTCTTTCTAAGGAGTATTATTATGGAGAGGTGATGAGATACCACCTCTAGGATAATATTAGAAAAGAACACTATCTCCTTCTCCACAGAGAGATTATCCTGTGTTAATTGAACTGAAGCAGGTTTGCAGATTGGAGAGTCTCATGTGGTAAAGGGATAAGTCCAGCATGTGGCTGACAGCAAGAAGATAATCTCCTATCCTTGTATGTAGCAAAAGATTGTGTTCTGTATGTAGTTTCTTGTTTTTGTAAGAAGATACTTTCCACAAAGCCAACCTCTTTCATGTCTACCCTTTGACTCTTATATTTATGAGACACTGAAGTACAACTCATCTGAACCTGGAATCCTTAACCAAAAATTTGAGAGAAAATAAGTGCATGTTCTATAAACTATTACATTTGTTGGTAGCATTGTTGTAGAAATAAAATAGTTAAATAACATAATTTCAGTCCATATACACAACACAGCATATCTATAAGGAAATTCTTTACTAGAGGGTATTGAGTATCAATTCTGAAATTCATGTTGAGTTTTTGTTACAGTGATTTTTAGTCATTGTTAAGATGATTTTTTAATGCACTTACTTACCATTTACAATATATTTTCTCTTTAAAATATTAAAAGCTTTGCAATCTTCCATGTCTCAGAAGAATATTTAGTGTGTTTTAGCTGAAATGCATTTAGCACAGGAGTTTCCATTTGTCTTCCGTGACAGCAGACACTTTAGTAATCCCAGTGTAAAGCAGTTAGAGGGCTTAATTGTCATGGCAAGTTATTTGCTTTGTTCACTGCATCCTCCATTAGCCTAGCTAGAGCTATTCATTAGCTTAGATCAGAACAGTCATCAGAGAGAAAACGAGTGATGACAAACGTGGGATCCCAAATCCCCTTTTGAATCATAGGTCTGAATCCAAATCTGTCCTATGCAATTTCTGATCCTGTTTTGACTTTGGACCCCTGTGCACACAACAGATCATTCATTGCCAGTTCCTCATTTCTCCATTCCGACTTTGATTAGAATAGAAAGGAAAGAATCATGTCATATATTTCTGAGGTGAGGAATATGTCATTTTTCTGCAGAGAAAACAGTCATTTCTAGCTGACAGCAGTCATCAGGCAACTTAAAAATTGTACAGGCAAAGTAAAGTTGTTTCCCATTAGACCCATTACCATATTCATGTTAGGAAATTCTCATTAAATACAACTTCTTACTGATTCTTTTGCGAATAAGTCAAAAGCTTTAGAACTATTAAATCTGTAGTAATGTTAGTAGGAGTTGCTCAAAATAAAATGTTTCTTCTAAGTTTGATATTAGCATAGAGTCAAGAATATAATATAACACAGTATAAATACAAAAATAAAATTATAATTTTTAGCCAAAGTGTAGAAGTAGTTCATTGTTTCAATCATAGCAAGCCATCTACCATTAAATTATCAATAAACCCTGATCACTGGCTACTGAGTTGCAGTTAAAAATAAACACCTACTTCTTGTAGTCTACTGCACAGAGGGATGGATATAGTCACTGTGCACTGTGCAACTACAAGGAGAAAAATCTAGAATTAAGGATTAAATGGGGAGGTTCCAAAGGGGAGATCTGAAAAGGGGGAAACATTTGAAATGTAAATAAAATATGAAAATAAAAAAAAATTTTAGCCATGAAGAAAACAGTGTACATTTGAGATATTTAAACTGACTTAAATGTTCTTTATAATATGTAGTGCTTCAGAACATCAGATAATAGCACATTAATCTATATAATACATATGCTTTAAATACCAGTTTGAAAATAAATTTGTTTATAAGTAAAATAGTAAATTCATTGAGTATCTATTTTCCACTTTTATGTTTTTTAGAGTTCACCAAATATTTTAGTAAAGAATATCAATTACATATTAGATGCATCTGCTGTAAATGGTTAGTTTGGTCTAAAGCTCTTAACTAGTGGGTTACTTCTCCAGCTTCTCCACCGAAGGTGTACTCTACTTTCCATTTTCTTTCTTTTTTCATATTTATTTTTACTTATGTGTACAGGTCTATAGATCTGTTTTAAGTATATGCCATGTGTGTGTGGCCAGAAGACAGTTTATAACCCTTGAAACTGTTGTTGCAGGAAATTGTTAGCCATCTCATGTACTTTCTGGGAAATTAACTCAGGTCCTTAGAATGGATAGGAAGTGTTCTTAACTATTGAGCTACCTTTCTAGCTCTTTCACTAACTTTCAAATATAAAACTTTGATCCTTTATTGCTTATTCTTTAATTGTTGCTATAATTAAAGCCATGTGCCAATCAATTAAAGGAAAAATCCAGAGAAAAGAGTTTCCCTGAGACAGGAAGAGTATAACTCATAATGTCTGCTGTATACACCTGAAGGTCAAAGTATGATTATAAAGGAGACATAGGGAAAAAACACTACAAACTAAAGAAAACTGCAACTGAAGAATCAATTTTACTGAATTTATTATGATACTTTATTTTTAATACCATAAAGGTAACTTGACTTTTTCATTGATTGAGCCACTTGGAAGATGAAGAATGGTTTAAGAGTTCAAAAATATGTCTCCCTTAAATGTAAGGAAACAAGTGACCACATGCATATTACAGATAACATGCATGACAGCAAGGTTCTACCGTAACAGAGGCAGAGTTTTTTGTTTTTTTTTTCCAACAGAGTGTATAGTTAAAACGGAAGACAGATATTTAGTGTATGAAAGGTGTGACTCACGGATAATTTGCTTGATCCTAGGTTTAATCACCAGCTCCAACATATATAAAATTTATGTATTTAATATATATATTTATAATCATTTCTGCATAATGTATATACACATGCACTTAAATATATTATCATGATCTATAAGTGTTACAAAAAGTAAGCACTGTGTGTTATAAGAACAGGTTCGAATCAGTTATCTTCTGTTATTACATTTGAGGGAAACACTCATGGATATTAAATATTTTATTCATTTCTAAAACTTACATCAACACAGATAGTGTCTCAAATGGAAAGCTACCAATATTCATTAGAAGATTATGTGCCAAAGCACAGATAATGGAAAACTACTGTCAGCATACAACTGGAACCCAGCCCAGTAACTTTGCCTTTCTTAGAATTTACTCTGTATATCATACAATGGTGGTAGGGGCAATACTATTTAGACTCTTCTGTGAGCCATGCATGGCAGTGCCTACTTTTAAACCCAGAACTCACAGGTAGAGGCCAAGCCTACATAGTGAGCACCAGGACAACCAGGATTGCATAGCAAGACCTTATCTAAAAAAAATAAAACCAAGCAATAAAACAAACAAAATAATTCTGCTCTGTTTCCATGGATGAGAAATTTGAAGAGAAAACTGCAAGCCTGGAGTATGAATTCCTGTGTTCCAAGAAGAGTGTTAGTAATGGCTTTGCTCAGCTTTGATGTTTTAATGATTTCCCATTTACATGCTATTACAGCTAGCATTCCTCAAATGGCCTGGTCTTCTATTCTTACCTTCTTACCTTTGCTTCTGTTTACACCCCTTGTTAATTAGCTAGTGACTGTCTATTGTAGGTGGAGTTTTTACCCCAACTTCAACCTTGTAATTTAAATTTATTATATTTTATTTATTTATTCTTCTATTTATGGCATTCTGAGTTTTGAGGCATGAGTGAACGCAGAAACTGGTATATTTAATCTCAATGGATTATGTAAACATAATCCAATGTATAGTCTTACTAGCTATAAATCAAATAGCTATATTCTAACTAATTTTTAAAATGCCCAGGAAGGAACTAAAATTAAATTATATAGCTTGTTTCCATTCTTATCAACAGTGGTATTCAATATTTCAAGTTTAATGTATTTCTCAGGTTATTAATGAGATTGAAGTATGACAATTATGTTTCATTCATATTAGGCTTTTATTATTATGGTGTAAATCTGGAATGTTGCCTAAATGATATTGCATTTGTGCATTTGGTCACCCAGTTTTTGGCACTGTTTTGTGATGTTGTAAAATAAGAAAATTTGTATCCAGTATATTTAGACAGATACATATATTTTCTTCTACATTTGACCATCAAACTTACTCAAAATCATAAAAATCATTACATCCAGTACATCATAGTAGGCATACAAGGATCCGTATAAATAAATACATTGTCATGCCTCAAAAGGATTACAGTATTTTAGGAAACACACTCTACAGCTATTAAGAATGTTTTCCAAAAGTGCATATACACCTAATGCACTTTCTAAATGTAGAAATATTTACATATTTCTAAATGTAGAGTGCCACATTTAGAACTATCACCTTTGTGGCTGTGTTTAGTTAATATAATCATAAAGTAATCAAATAACACCATAGTAGAGTCACTATCTTATAAGAGAAAATCAATCTAAACATACAAGGGCAACAGACATGTGAGCTAGAGTTATGTGACCACTAACCACAAAACCCTAGAATTCCTAAATAACACTGTCTAGGAAAAGGAGAGTGTCTTTCTACAAAGCCCACGGAAGAAATGTGACTGTAGCCTTAATGAAGTCTTTATTTTAGAATCCCAGAATCTCAAATGATACATCAAGAAATTTCAAGCTGGGCAGTGGTGGCATACGCCTTTAATCCCAGCACTTGGGAGGCAGAGGCAGAAGGATTTCTGAGTTTGAGGCCAGCTTGGTCTACAGAGTGAGTTCCAGGACGGCCAGGGCTACACAGAGAAACCCTGTCTTGAAAAACCAAAAGGAAAAAAAAAATTCTGTTCTACAGAGCTGTCTGATTTTGTTATAACATAAAAGATACCCCTTAAAAGCCTAATATACAACATACTACCTTTAACGTGTAGATTCAAAAATGGAAATTCATCCTAAGTAAGCAACAGCAATATGATGATAAAAATTCCTCTTAGAAATTCTGAAAACCAATCAATATTTATTATTTTGGATATCAAGAACTATCCTTTTATTATGTATTTAAGAATTTTAATTGCTAGGAATTGTTCTTTGTTGTAGAGCTATCATAGTAAAGAAAATAAGTCAGTGTTTAGAAGCAAACCCAGAGATAGAGAAGAGATAGAGATAGAGATAGAGATGGTAGCATGACATGGTTCAGGGAACAGGTACTGTCCTCAGAATTTAAAATTAATTCTACTAAGAAAGAACAATGGGTGACAAAAGGGAGTGCCATCTTGAGAAGCTAGGTATGTGTACTCAGATTCGATGGCCCAGTTCATAGACATGACTGGTAAATTTGAGAACCAAACAATAAGAAATACAGTCACAATGACATTGGAGAGTAAATTTAAAAAGACAACTATCCATTTGGGTCACAGAATTATGTAAGGAATAGATTAAAGAGTCAAATTTAAAAGCTGTGGCAAGGAGTATGGCTCACATTTTAATTTTGTTGTAGCTGTGTGTGTGTGTATGTGTGTGTGTGTGTGTGTGTGTGTGTGTGTGTGTGTGTGTGTATGTTTGCTTGTATGTAATATTAATGACCATGGAATAAATTTGTGAAGAGGAAGGCATGATCAGAATGTTACTTTGAAAGTGTATTCTGGCTGACAGATGGAGAAGGAATATTTCCTATGATTGGTAGTAAAAGATCTGCATCTTTACTGGACTAATGTGAAGGCTGAAGAAACAAGAATTGGCAGGCCTTAGAATGGATTGATGAGTACTCATGAGACAGAACAATCCAAGATGCATAGCATCATATTGTCACAAGAAGGCCACCTCTGATCTATGTCAAGTTGAGTTTGATTTTACTCTTCAAGTCATTTCCTAGGGGATAAATATTTTTTTTCAGTTCTCTCTAGCTCAACCCAACAAAAATTTGTATTTCTTTGTCAGGTCACTCTGGTAAGTACCCCATATTTTATAAATAATTTCTAATAATGTAAAATGACAAGGCCATAGTTTAGAATTAAGTATTATCAATTGTGTTTGATATATAAGATCAATTTCTGACATTCATTCAAAATCTTGCATAGTTCATATTTCTCTTTCCCTACTACATAGTCCCTGGACTCCTACACATCCTTTTATCTGGTGTAATGTAAGTTGTTGAAATACAAACTCTAACATTTGTTTTTGATCATACAAAATAATAATCATATAATAAAAAATAGTATACCCTTGTGATTTTCTTTGGTGTGCTCCTATTTCCTGGGACAGATGATAAATCCAGCTATGGGGCATGGTTTTGAGATATCTGATGTTCCTTACTACTCCATGTCCACTTAATTTGATTATATGCTGAGACCAGGAAGGACTCACTGAGATCTCCACTGTGTCTTCACAAACGCCACCTTTTCAAATGCTATCCTTAGTCTATTCTGTGAAGCAGCTACCTCCCTCTCAACAGAACATAACATTGTATACTTACTGGGAAGTTTGCAGAAGAAATAAAAGATGTTATTTAATTCATTAATTTTCTGAGGTCTAAGGCTGCTTTCTTTAACTGCAGTGAACATAGATTTAAATTTTGAGTATTTTGTCCAACTTTATTTCCCTCTATATACTTCATTGTTTAAGTGAACGATCTTGAAACAGTAGAGGTTTCCCATCACCCACAAGGCAGCTTACAACTATGTGCAGCTGCAGTTCCAAAGGATATAAGACTGTCTTTTACTTCTGGGTGTATCACACATGTAGAGGTATACAGTAGGCAAAACTCATATAAGTGAAATAAAAATAGATATTTTGAAATGGAGATTCAAATGGATCCAAGGACATATAACTTAATATTTGTATCTATCATTGTCTAAATATAGTTTAAGACCAAGTATCAAGGGCCAGGTAATATGAACATTATAGATAGAAACATATTGCTTCTTAGTCCAATGAAGAGTACAATTTAGTTCTCCACTAATTCACCAATAAATTTTCATTTGGACATGAGTAAAAAAACTTGATTATAACATATTAATTTTATAATTCTTTTATTTTTCACCTTCCTGACTATATAAAGAGAAAGCTACTAAATATATAAATAAGGTTTAAGAATACTTAATAAATAGAATTATTTTTTTACTGTTCCAACATAATATGTTTAAACTGCATAATAAGACATGTGGTATCTCATATAAATTTAATAACTAAATTTTCCTACATTTGAGACATGACCTTAAAATAATTTGAAATGTTTTATAGATCTATAAAAATAGTTATTGATAATAAGTTGTCAGTATTTTTTGTGTGTCTTCAATCTAACCAAAATATCTTATATAGATGTTAAAAATAAATTCTAAATGATCAGGAACTCAGACATGCTGAGTAAACATTCCTTCATTAAGAGATAACACTATTCCTTATCGCCAAAGCAGAAAGGTTGGAAAATGTGTACTTTATATATGATTGTTACTCAGAGTCCTCAAAAGAATACAGAAGTTCTTTCCTTGTTCAGAATTATTGCCTATAATGAAATAATAGGCTGGCTATGTGATTCAACAATGTGGGCAATATTCACATGATATTTTCCATTAAATGGAAGACTCCTAATTGTTGCTTATTAGCATTTACTCAGTCTTCCCCAAAGCTGAGTAAGTGCTGCTTCATTGCTAACTCTTTTCTGAAGTACTCCAGGCATTTCATTTTGAATACTTACTCTTCTAGCCACAGTCCATCAAAGGCTGAGGATATTATAGTCAGTGCTCTGAGATCAAAAGTCTTGACAAAATAATCAGCACTTAGAGCAAATTGCCAGAGAGAATGGGGGAAATAGACCATTTTAAGTCTTTCTGCCTTACTGAAATACCAGCCTGGAATTACAGCTGGAGTTCATGGAAAGTCCTTGAAAGCTCAGCAATTTAACAACCACATCAATGAATGTCCCTCAGCAATGACCTTCATCATAGAGGAGCAGGGTTTCAAGTTCACTACCCAGCAGGTTAAGCTTATTTCAAGTATGATTGTCTACAAATTAAACCAACAAACAGAAAGACTTCTAATGGGGGCCAATTTCTGAAATAGGTTTCAATGATCCTGGAAATCCAAACATGGTCTTGGAGAAGAGAGCTGTGCAATTGTCCCTGAGTTTGAGTCCCTTCTTCCTGGCAGCATCAATGTTCAATAAGACCATGGAGAACCCAGTTTGCAGTGGGAGTTTAGGCTCACGAGTCACTTTGCCCCAGGCTGTTCTCTCCTCACTTCTTCCTGGAGAGAATCAATACTAGCAGTGAAGGTGGGAGTGACAATTGCAATGGTTCTCATAGGTGTCTCAGACAACTTTCAACAGCTTCAATTCCCAGTTTAAAATATCACTGTAATAAGTTTATCACAGAGTTAATGCCCTAATAAACTTGACATAATGAAAATAAACAGCATGCAAAATGCTACGCAACTATAAGTCAGTCTTTGGTAAGTCACTATTAGGTCTCTCATTCATTTTTTAAAATCTATCTATCTATCTATCTATCTACCTATCTATCATCTATCAATCTATTCTACTGAAGCTCTTCTTTCATGCTGTCATAAGCCATACCTAAATCTCATGGTATAACATGCCAGGAATGAAAATACCCAGAATTTTTTTGTTTTAATGTGTGTTATAATTCTAGAAGATATCGTTGTGGATGAAAAATTACTTTGTTCTTAAAAGGATTCTATTACTACAAGAAAACCCATTTCAATTAGCATTATCAATATATTATATCAACCTTGAAATAAGTTAACACATTAAAGCAACAAGCAAAGTAATCAAATATCAATATCTCACATCTAGTCCCTATCACAGTAAACATCTTCACAGCTATTTATGTACAATGTCTGCATTTAGTTACTTCACATTCTCTCTTGTACGCATTCTAAACATTTAAAAATTATTTTACTTTTCTCTTGTAAGCATTCTAAACATTTACAAATTATTTAACTATTTGAGATTATAATGTAATTTCACCCAATCTATCTTCCCTCTAAATCCTCTTATATATCTCTACCTGCTCTCATTCAAACTAATGATATCATTTATCGTTAAGTTTTGTTACACACACACACACACACACAAACACACACACAATGCACAATCCTAAATACATAAGTACAAATTGGTAAGCCTGTATTATGTTACTTGTAAATATACATATATTTTCAAGGCTGATTATTTAGTATAGTAAATTGTCAATTGGTGTGGTGTAAGGATGAATATTTCTCTAGCTCTCTTTACTCCTTGGTGGCCTGTAGTTCTTTGTGTTCAGTTCAGTTCTAATTGACTTTCCTCCTGTACATGTTAGCACCTCTATAGCTGTGGTCTTTGTTCATGTTTTGGCCATCATGATCTTTTCCTACTATCAGTCCTGCTTCTCAAAGCTACAAGCTTACCAACTCAATGGCTAAATCTTGATTATAACAGCCTCTGATTCAGTAATCCACTCTTATCTGTTTTGAAATTACTTTTTACTTTGCATACAGCTGCATGACGTTTGTGTGAATGTGTGTGTGTGTATGTGTACGTGTGTATTCACATGTGCATAGATGGATGGGAATGCTACACCACACATGTGTATGTAGGTCAGAGGACACGTTATGGAGTTAGTCCTCTCTGCTATGTGGCAGATCTTTTGCATTATACCACACCACTAGCCTTATCTTCTTGTTCACTTTCCATTCCTGTCTTCAGGATACCATTGCCCTTAGTAATTTGATATATTTGCTAATCTATGTCAATATTTTAAATTCTTGTCATAGTCTTAGAAGTGTTTTGTTCCCTGGATTTGTTGAAAGGCTCTTCCTATCTGCGTAAACACATCTCCTTCCAAATTTAATGCTTTTGAGAGAATCCATACTTTACAAATTTCACGCTTTGTTTGTTTGTTCATTTGTTTGTTTGTCTGTGAGACAGAGTCTTTCTATGTGGCACTGGCTGACCTGGGTCTCATTATGTAGAACAGGCTGTATTTGAACTCTGCCAGATTCTGCCTTCTAAACACTCATATTAAAAACATATATGAGCTATGATGCTCAGTAAAATTGTACCCTTAATCTTTAACTTAAAGTCATTCCATGAAGCCTGCAAGTATGTCTACACACCAAATGCACGCAGAACCCACCAAGGCCCAAGAGAAGGTAAGATCCCTGGGATCAGAGTAGCAAATAGTTGTCGCTTGCTGTTTGGGAATTAAATTGGCGTCCTCTGGAAGAGCACTGGGTGCTGTATACCACTGAGCTATCTCTCTAGCCCTTTAACAAACCTTTTACACTGACAGAGTCTTATATATAGTCTTAAAGTCATGGTTCTGCTTCAGCCTCCTGAGTGGTGAGATTACATGTTTGTGTCACCATTCCTAGTTTAAACATCTTTTCTTATAAGATTATCTCACCTATGAAAGTCAGGATATTTATTATGCTAACATGAAATAAACTGATTTACAAAGTGTTAACTTCAGCTTTTAATATAATCATTGTCCTAACTTGTGTTCCTATGACATTAACCCTTTCAGGTCTTGGCATTTTATTGTTACAGCAGAGAAAGAGATGAACTGGAAAACCACAGTACCTCCATGAATTGAAATGTTTCAGTGAAATCCATTAATTTAGGTACTTAATCTGCTATATTTAATAATAGAATTAACTATATCGCTGTTTGCTGACTACAGAAAAAAATAAGAGCTTATTGCTTGCCTGCTATATAGAATGCTTACTAATAACTTTATTCTTAAGTTGAATAGAATGGATAATAGACCTAAAGACTACATGACTTCAAAATTAGATTTCTGCCTCTACACAAAGCTTTAGCAACACTGAGCAGTCTCTCTGTTCCCACTATTCACAAATGGGTTTGAAATTGTGTGCTATTCCAGATACTGACCTGGTCATAAACCGTCATAAACCAGATCACCACCATCATCATCACCATCTCTCCATCATCATCATCGCTATCACCATTGCAATCATCACCACACAGTGCAAACCATAGTGAGAGTCATTGTGACTCTTGATGTCTAAAATTTGTAGCTTCTATTTCTGTTTTTGTTGTTGTTATTCTACATTCAAAGAAATAGCAAAGTTTGTTTTAAGGTGAATTTCTTTCTATAAACTCTATAAACACCATTCTGCAGCAGTGCATTTTTTTGTCTTTGATTTTACCATCGTTATTTTTTTAATTTTGGGGATTACAATATAATTGCAACATTTCTCCCTTTCCTATTCTCCCTCTAAACTCTTCCATATAACCATCCACCCTACTACCCTCCTCCCAGTTCCCCCCCACAGTCCCTCACCTCACCCCCCTCTTATTCTCCTCTGAAAGATTGGGGGCTCCCTCCAGCTATCCCCTTACCTTGGCACATTAAGTCTCTGCAGGGCTAGTCACTTCCTCTCCCACTGAAGGCAGACAAGGCTGCACAGTTAGAGGAGTGTATTTGACCGACAGGCAATGGATTTAGGGATAGTCCCTGCTCCAGTTGTTGGGAGACTGTATGAAGCCCGAGCTACACATCTGCTGTATATGTTCTGGGGACCTATGTCTGATCTGTGCATGTTCTTTGGTTGGTAGTTCACATTGGAGGGGATCCAAGGGTCCATGTTAGCTGATACTGTTGGTAGCTTTTAACAGAATTTTCAAGGTATTTCCTACAAGAGATGTTTCAGTTATCACTGCATCTGTACCATGTAGAAAAATAAAAGAAGACATCCATTAAAGAGCGCTGTAGTTCTAGGCTGCAAAGCTGTTACATGATAGACATGTGATGTCAGTTGGTGTTCTTGCCTTTTCCAAACCTCACTCTGTAAAGAACTATGGCCATCTACAACTAAGGCACCAGAAATCACTTAGTTCACTGGCCTTTGAGCTTGGCTCTGAGAGGGAACTTTACATTTAGAGGTACACTTTTCTCTATAGGCAGTCCTTCTCATGATATTTTTTTATTTTATTGGCAGGCCAAATTCTCCTAGAATTTATATTTTAATTTTATCTCTGGGCAGAAATGGGATACTTTTCAAAACCTTGCACTTCTCTGTTCTAACAATACAACATTTAAAATATCTGTGACGCAAAGAAGTGGAAATTATTTTAGATACTTTAAAACCATGGCACTTTTAAAAGGATTTTTGAAGGTAGCAATTATCTCCTAAAGTGAAAATAATGGTCATAAATAGGCTCTGAGTTATATGGAGACCCATAAGAAAGATGTATATTACATTTCAGTTATTATATCCATCAATCAAGTTTTCTTAATGGAAAATTATAATTAAATCCTGGATATATCATTAATTCAAACGTGCCACAAAAACAAAACAGCTTGTGGCCTTCATGCCAGTCTTTAGGAAATCTCAGGTGAACAGACAACACTTTACCGTCTTATTTTATTGAAATAGATAGAATATACATACAAATATCAAAAATGATAGATAATTATTTCTTTTTAAACAAATGAGTAAAGACCGAATGAGAATGACTCACAAAGATACAGGAGAGAACCCATACCCTGTTGTCTATAACTCAGGCACCTAAGACAACTAAGATTGCTCACTGTCTCATATGCATTTTTATATTTTTAATTTTAGAACAAGTATGCGTATACATGTCCCTATATATGAATCTGCATGTGAATGTGTCAGTTGGAGCTTGGCATTAAACATTGTCCTCTGCCACTGTCTATCATATTTTTGAGATAGGGTCTCTAACAATGCCAAATTGAACAAGATTTGCTGAACACCATGCCTTTCTCCCGGAGCCTAGAGTTACAATTACAGGCGTGGCCATATCTGGCTTTTTTCCTGGTACTGGAAATGTGATGACATATTTTCCTGTTTATCCAACAAGCACTTTCCTAACTCAGACAACTCCCCAGCTCCTTGACTTCTATTTCCATTCTTAGAGGCAATTTTTTATTAGTCAGGCTTCTTTCCATTTTCACCACGTCATACAGGACAAGAAATACAACCTTGGAGTAAGTTCACGTTATTCTCAAGTTACTGAGACTTTGGATTAAAATAACCAGAGCCAAGGATTTTGAACCTTCATCTATCAGTGTTCTTCTTAGAAATAAGGTGAAATTTAATATCCTTGTTCATGATAAAATAAGGTAAAAATTAAAATGTTTTATTTGCCCCTCCTTCCTTAAAACATTTGCCTATTTTAACACATTCCCTTATAAATTTAAATCATTTTACTCTAAACATTCAACACAGATAGTAGCCTTAGCCATTATATCAGCAAAACAACTGTTACTACTAGTCAGTATTAATTATAGATGAAAACTAAAGGGTGTTCCTTATGGCTGTTCTGGGAAAGATGTATTTATACTGTATGATCAGGGTTCCTCATGGGTTCCTGCTTCATCAGTGCTCATTGAATTTAAAAGCCATCTCCAGATTTATTTCAGGTAGGAGTCTCTGAACCCAAGGGCCTCTTTGATTGAACTGGTCTCAATGGTAGCTTGTCTCATCCCCTGAAAGGCCACTGGCTTTTGAGCATGATTAGGCTCTGATTGATGTGTGCACCTTAAATCATCTCCCTGGAAGTCCATGAAGAATGAAATGTCACAAAACGGCATGAGCTCAGATAAATACATCAGTAGAATCAGCTCAAGTGCATGTTGATGCTGACCAGGAGGTCATCCCACTCTCCTGCCTCACTTCTAAATATGCTATCGGAAAAGCATTATCTCAATATTTGAGACTGGCTTAGAGGTCGGCAGCATTCAGAAGATCCTGAATTATTGATTAGAGATATCAGAGACAGCAGCCCCCAATCAACACACACACACACACACACACACACACACACACACACACACACATGAGAGAGAGAGAGTGACAGACAGACAGACAGAGAGACAGAGAGAGACAGAGACAGAGACAGTGAGACAGAAGACAGAGATACATACACACACAGAAATGCTCACGTACACCCACATATAAACACACATTTACATTCACACACAGAATGTTGCTGAAACTTTAGTGTACTCTCTCATGCTGTCCCATGTTGTTAGGGAATTTTAAATTAAGTAATTGGTTTATAATCCTATAGACAGATGACATATCTAACAATTAAACACAGGTTAGATGGCTCCAAAGCTTTTGCTCTGCCATCTACCATATCTGACTCCCTTTTTGTCACTTGTGCTTTTCTCCTTGGTTTTAGTATTCAGGTAGGATCTCTCTTTGTTGTTTCTTCCCTCTTTGACCTATTTCTGATCTCTCCTGCCTCTTTTCCCCATTAAGTCTTGTACTTGAACCAGAGGTCTCAAAAAATAGCTAGGTTAGATGTTCATTATAGTGATAATGTGTTTGGACAAATGATAAAATCTCTTTTCAACAATGAATGGTTTGGCTACTAAATTATATATATTCTTTCTGAAATATGAAATGTCCACACCTTAGGTCTCCCAGCAACACAAAAGGATTCAAACACTAGACAGAAACCAGGCTACTCTGCTGTTTCTCTAGGTCATGCAAAATAAAAAGAAAATAAAGATATCTCCGTATAAATTCAGAACACAATTGTTGTTTAGCAGTCCACAAAAATACTAAAGATTTAACAAAATTTGATAATGAATTTTAAGTAATCCAAAGACATCACTATCTGATTCTACTAGTAACTTGCTTTTCAACTTATTTTTGCAAGCATCTCAAAAGAAATTAATTTCTTGACAGTCCTTAAAGTAATTTACATACCTATTAGCAAGTAGGAAGAAAATGTCATGTTGAATGAATTGTGGTTGGAATGCTAAACTAAGTTTACAGATTCTATATGATTAGGAATCTTTACTAAAATGTGCACATTCTCTGTCTTTTCCCATTTCAGCACCCAGTCCAGAACTGACCTGCCCATTTGCACACAGTGCATCATGGGGCACTGTGCTGTGGTTTTGGTCAGATTAAATGGCACACTTGTAAGTAAAATGGAAACTTTACTTTTTACTCACACTTACAACTGAATGAAGCATGGTTATGATATCAAAATTAAATTTCTCTTAGTTAATAAATATTATACCCTACTTTAGAAAAAAACAAGCACAAGCATTAGCTAGGATTAGCAATCTGTACACCTGCTGAGCTCTTGAGAGACACATCTTGTATGAACCACATTAAATTAGGGATGATACATGTGTTCTTCCGACTTGCCTATTGTGGTGGCCCATATAATTTTGGAGAACTGTGCTACTGTAAGTGGGGAAATGTAAGAACTAAACATATGCTTCTGCTTTGTGCATCTACAGTTTATGAGGCTTTTTGTTCTTCTGTGATTTTGATGATTATAAGACTGAATCCCTTTAACACATGAATATATGTATGTTATACAGTGATACTAAAGATATATAGAGATTGAAAAGTCATTTCCTAAAGGAACTATGTAGGTGGCCAAAGAAACAACCAATCAATTGATCTTCTAAAGAGCAGAATGAATACACTCAACAGCAACAGAGGTGGAATTAAGTTCTCCTTGTAAAATAAGAGCTAAAAGCAGACACAATCTACTTTATACACTGATGAAAATAACTTTAGGGTTAAAAAGAGCTAGGTATAAAAGTGGGATTTGACTACCTGTGCAATCCCAGAAAAGCTACTTAATCTCTGTGAATTGTGGGAATAAAAAATGCATTATATCAGCATTAATGATGCTACTTGCTAACACATATTCATAAATAGCTATTTGTTTATGCCATTAGTACTATTACTTCAGGTCTTTTCTATCTAAATTCCATACAACCCAAGATGAAATCTTCTAATTCAATTCTAGCTTAATAAAAAAAAATCTTACTTTCAGTCTTCTCCCTAATTTAAGAAATATGAAAAACCAATTCTCCAAAAGATTAAAATTCCACATAAAAATGCTTAGCATAGATAAAAGATAAAGTTACCATATTAACCAAGATCGACTCATGCATTGCTTGCTTGTACAGCAGCTCAGAATTTACTTTCCTAGAGAGAATAAGGCTTTTCCTCTCTGTTTTGGAATAGGTTCACTTCTTGCCTTGTTTATTTTCATGTTTAAAGAAGTAAAAGATAATGTTTATAGAATATTCATAAATGAGAATGAGAAATCCACTGTCTATTTTCAATTCTTCTTGAACATTTTGGTTATTTGGAACAGGAAAAATATAATTTCAAAGTTTTCTTTTTGAAATCAGAGTCATGCCCAAGTGAATGAATTACCATTTCCCTTTACAAAACTATATAGTTAACCACTTTTTTTTCCATACAAAAGTAAATGTATATTTTGCTTAAAGTGGTGGTAGAAAGTAATCCTTTTAGTAGCACAAGTTAATGTAGTTGACTAAATTCTGCTTTACATTCACACTTCTGTAAGCTGTGTATACATTTGCTCAATTTTTTTTTTTTTATCACAGTGTTGTGAGAACAGTTTATCATGGGCAAGAAAGTAAGTCTTGTCAGGTTATACAGTACAAGTTTGCCCAGGGGTTCAAACTTTTCACAAAAAAGAAAAACTATGATTTATAGTGTGAGGGAAAAGGACACACATAGTAGTTTTGATTTAAAAAAAAAATAAACATGCTTGCTTGAGTAATGTGGATGGCTCAGGCAGTAAAGCACTTTCCTTGCAAAAGCAAGGACCAGTTTGAATCCTGAAGCTTACAACTGGAAAGAAAATTTCAGCTGAGCAAGAGCAAGCTTCTAATCCTAAAAATGGAGAGGGAGTTAGTGGGGATATTGAAGCTTATTGGTAAGTGAGCTCCAATGAAAGGTTTATTGAAAATAGTTGACAATATAATTAGGCCAAGGTTACTGAGAAATTGGACCCTGAGCAAAATGCATAGTATATCCAAAATAAACATTAAACAGAATTTTAAAAAACACACTATAATATACTCAAACACCAATGACTATGAAGTTGTTATAACATTTTGGTTATATTCTATTCTAGTGTATATCCTCTTTTAAAAGAGAGGATATAGATATATATGCCACCAAATGATATTTAGAAAAATACAATAAAATTAATAGGTTTGGGGGAAAGTGGAAATCATTTATTTGTTCAGTACAGTGGGGAATTTACTAAAATTGTTTCTGCTTAAACAAAATACTTATATATTTTAGGGAACAGTTATTGGCAACAAGATTCATTGTAGAACTCTACTGCTTCCCCATCATTTAAGCCACTCCCCCCCATTAAAATTTTCTGAATACAGAGTGAATGACACCCACGTCTAATTTTTTTCAGGCTAAGATTCCTGGTTTAGGCATTGTCTAGTTATCTTCTCTCTCTTATCTCAAATCAATTATCACAAGCTCAACTCCTCCAAATTAGCCCAGTTCTCTATCTCTCTCCATCCCAGTACCACCTCCAGTGCTAAAGTCATGCAATTTTATTAGTTTGTTATGTCAAGCTGGCTAATGGTGAGGCTTTTAAAATAATATCAGTACTCAGTTATTGAACTTTTAACTGGTGGAAGCATATTATCTCAATTCACATCAGTGAACAAAGAAAGTTTCAGGTTCATTAGACAGCCACACTGTGATCCACAGGATTCACTGGGAGAGGATAGAATCCATACTAGCTGAAGAAACAGAAAACTTACAATGTTATGATTCACAAATTCATTGGAAAGGCAGAAGTAATATACCAACCTACACTTTAAGAAAAAAAAATGTTCCCAATGCTAGAACAGAGTCTGGACTCCACAGAAACTTATGAATCTTTAATAATAAGAAATTGAAGCTCAGGAAAGTAATTTACTAGCTTATCCAATGTGTAAACATCATAGTAAGGAGCTGGTCAAAATAAATAATTAAAGGACTTTGACCTTGATTTCTTAATCTCAAAAATAAAGTAATGATTCCAGTGTCCTAGATTAGATGTTGTTGTGGTTTTAGAAAAAGTTAAAGTTCACTGAATGTGGTGTCTGGTGTGATATGTTAGCCTGTATGTTAAACTGGCATGGACATTTTCTCAGTTCTTTGGTAACCAACGATATCTGCTTAGCTAAATCAGTTTCCTCTTGTATATTCACTAAGAAACGTAGTTTACGGGATGTTGAAAACATAGTTTATATTCAGACTTAAACTCTATTCAAAGTAATACATTGAAGATAAAACAAACATTTTTGTGTGTGTGTTTGTTTTTGTTTTGGAGCTTTTGTTCTTTTTTAAGTTTAAGTAGTATTTTAGGCCTATTTATTAATTTCTCCCAATTCAAAATAGTGACAATTCTAGTTGACTTTAAAGAAGAAATTAAGACTAAGGATGAAAAGGCTGGGGACATGACACATTATGTAAAGTGCTTGCTGCCAAGCCTGACAATTTGAATTTGATCCAGAAAACCCATGTGAAGAAATAAACCCTATGAGTTCCCCTCGGACCTCCATCTACAAGGCTTGTCAAATGTGCACCCATACAGAGAGTGACAGAGATAGACAGAGAGGGGGACACACAGAGACACACAAGGATGAAGGAAGAGAAAAAAGATAGAAAGGGATGGAGGAAGGAAGGAAGGAAGGAAAGAAGAAAGAGGAAGGGATGGAAGAAAGGAAGAAAGGGAGGGAGGAAGGAAGAGAGAAAAGATGGAAGAAGGGAAAAGATAGGTATTTTTTTTATAATACAAAGATATAACTGCTTATTGATGGAAATTACCAGTCAACATTTAGAGCTATCAAAATGTTTGCTTTAAGTACAGCATTGTGGCTCACATTTTTAATCCAGTGCTTGTGAAGTGGAGGCAGGCAGCTCTCTGTAAGTTTGAGGTCAGTATGTTCTACATAGTGAGTTCCTGGATAGCCAGAGGTCTATAGTGAGACCCTGTCTCAATCACACACACACACACACACACACACACACACACACACACACACACACATTTGCTTTAACTTTTAAAACTAAGTTTTTAACGAACATACTCTTTACCTGTCACCCTCACCTTCAAAACTTCTGAATAAGCACAAATGTTCTCAAAGATGTGAAACAGGAAGCCCCATTGGTGTGTCCTTCGGCAATCTAAGAAAATGGAAAAAACCCTGAGCATCTTAGGGATAATTGGTTGAACCAAATGACTACACATGGCACACACTACACAGGCAGTAAAGAGATGGAGTCAGAAGGTGGTTAGGATGGACAATTCAGAGGGAAAGCAGAAAGTGACAAGAGGGAATGTTCAAAGGGAAGATGATGATAGGAGATGACTGATACATGATAATAAAGGATGAACAGGTGAACAGTATTAGAAAATGGGTAACAAATAGATGATCATAGTAGATAATAAGTAATAGAGATATGATGTAGTAAAAGGTAGAGAAGCTAGCTAATGAGTAGTAGGTAAGTAGATAAAGATGGTGAATATATAGATGATACCGAAATAGGTAGATAATAATAAGTATAAATAAGATATATGACAGAGGAAAAAGACGTGATAGATGAATATCTTAGTATGCTTTCTATCACTGCTATAAACACCATGACTGAAAATCAGCTGAGGAAGGAAGGGTTTATTTCACCTTTCAGGTATAGTCCCTCATCAGGAGAAGCTAGGCAGAGACTGGGGCAGTGGTGCGGGGGAGACACTACTTCTCAGCTCATTCCCCATGGTTTTCTCAGCTTTTTTTTTTTTTTAAATTACACAGCTTTTTAAGTGTTTATTTTTAATTGATTCGTTGTGAATTTCCCATCATGTACCGCAGTCCCACTCATCTCCCCATCCTTTCCTATCTACTCTTGCAAGTGCACCTTCAAAAGCAAAACAAGAAAAAACCAAACAGATCGCCAAAAATCTCATCTGGTCGAAGCAGTAGTGTGTTACAGAGTGTCCCACATTAGACTCTTTTGTCCACAGGTCTTTATTTGCAAATGGTCATTGTAATGAATGAATCATTGATCTGGTTCAAGACTCCTAGCTTCTACTACACTATTAATAGTCCATCCCTGTAGGGACATCTCTTGGATATCAAGTTGTTGCCATCTGTCATGGCCATCTGAAAAGCTAGCTGCAGGTTTGGGAAACCACGCCTCACACCTTGCCTGAGCACACCTAGCCCTGGTAGGAAGGCATGGGTGAGCCAGCTCTGGTTATGAATGAAGTGGAAACTTAATGGTTCGTTGGAAAGTAGGTTGTGTCAGATGGTGTTTTGCTGTGGCAAAAACATGAAGGATTGTTTTCCTGAAGTGGACACAGAATGTTTTGCTAAAGCAAGCACGTGAAAGGATGTGTGATGAAGGCTCTTCGCTAATGACACACATGTATTGGCCCACTTTACATACACTGTTGAGCTCCTTTGTAGTGACTACATAGAAAGAAACACACCAGCAAACTTCAGGTGGTGTGATGGCGGCTTCTTGAAGCTTCTGAGGACTGTGGCCAATGGGCAGAGTGATGTCAGCTGATGGAATTTTGCTAAGACAGACTCATGTGCTAGGGTAAGACATTTGGTGAGGCAAGACCCGTGGAAGACACAAGATGTTTGGAGGGAATATAAATAGGACTCAATGGACTGTGAGAGGGGCTTGCTTATAGAGCTAGTTTTGTAACAATTCTTGGTCTCTCACCTTTCCTGATCTTCACTTTGTTGAGAGAGGCATAGGTGAGAACTTCTGACTTCCCTATTCTCCTGTTTCCTCCTGCTGACTTTTGCTGATTTGACTGAGGCCTGGCTGTTCCTGCTAAGTCATACCTCTGCTGCTGCTATCCCCACTCTACCAAACTGGACTGCTAGGATATTTGTGAAGTGTTCAAGTGTGTTTCGAGCAGCTGCTACTGACCTGTGAACTGAACTGCTGATTTCCTGACAACACAGATGGGATTTGCTCCAAAGAACCATTTCTAACAGGTCCACTTCCCCCATATCCTAATAACCTTTCTTTCCTACTACCTCTGGTGGATGGTGGGCTAGAAAGGAGGTTAAAACACTTAAGAACTATTATTAAATGTAGGTTTGGAAAATTAAAGAGAGAGCTGGAGAGCATGCCCGGGTGATCGAGGGGCTGGCAATCTGGTAGGCTAATCAGCTCAGCTACTATCCAAGCCCCAAATCAGGACATTGATTTGGCCCACCCAACAGCTACACTATCTATAAACAGCTGGAGCACATTAAAGGGCTATCCCTGAAAATCTAAAGCTAACTATCGTTAAAGCGATAGTTTAAAGAAAGATATCAACAAAAAGGAGTTGTTATCATAGTAATGAATGTTTGTAGCAGAGCATGATATCAGAAGTGCTTAGATAAGAAAAAAACTATTTTTTTTTTAAGTTTGAATCTTACAAAAGTTAGAAAAGTATTTAAAGGATTTGTGTTATTCCTAAGCTATGTTACAATCTGGCTTCTTACAAAACCAACCTCACATTCACATGCATCCTTGAAAACAGTTTTGTAACCATCTCTCTCTCTCTCTCTCTCTCTCTCTCTCTCTCACACACACACACACACACACACACACACACACACACACGCATATGCTGGACATAGAATCCTGCATTTATTTAGAATCTAACACTATCTCAGAAAATGTGTTTTGACTCCACATAGAAATTTATTATATATCATATCCAACCAATATAGATTATATGGATATTCTCTTTCCTTTCTTTAGAACTTAAAAAATGGGCTTGCATTTTTTTTTAAAATTTTTATCGGTAATGTTTTATAAGTATGATTCCAGAAACAAAAAAGCCTTCCCAGTGTCCTCTTGGTCAGAAGCATTAAGTAAGCAATAAAAAATAAAGAAAGAGGAGAGAGAGAGAGAGACAGAGAGAGAGACAGAGAGAGAAAGAGAGAGAGAGAGAGAAGCAAGCAGGATGGCTAATGGGTCACAATTATCTCACAGTAGCAATGGTGCTTTCTGGAAGTCCATCATTACTCTAGCAGAATACTATGTAGATGACTTCTGCCTTGGTCGAGGGAACTCAGGACATTAAGAGAGGATATGACCATTAATCCCAGGAAATCCAGAGACCACTTTTCATGGGATCACTGCACTCAGGCAATTTTTTTTTTTTATTCAACTTAAAAATTCTTATTCCTAAATCTATGTTGATTTCTTTAAAATATTGGTGCAGGTTTCTTTTTTTTCTTTTCTTTTTATTTATTTTCTTTTGTTAAAAGAAAGCAATTTAAAGGGAGTAGACCCAGTATCCCTTTGTTTAATATACTATTTTTCATTTGTACACCTGTTAAGGTCAGAGACATTGTCTGTTTCTTGTAAACTACAAACTACTCACTGAATAAATGTGTTGTAAATTATGTTCAAACAATGATAGACACATTGCCAATGTTATTAACATAAAATTTTAGAAACACGAATCACAATCATATTATTATAATATGACCTTGTGTGCTTAGAAATCATCACTGGAAAAATAAATGATATTCTTTTTATATCAGTTAGCATTTATAATCACACAATATAATAGGCTTCATGATCTCTCTCTCTCTCTCTCACACACACACACACACACACACACATCATCTTTGCAGAAAATACCATTCTAGTTTATAAAATTAATTTCAAACAAATGTGTAATTGAAACAAATTTTAGTAATAAAATGGAATACTTATGTTCCAAATGAAAAGTTTTATATATTGTGTTTGTTGCCTTTTTAATATCTGCTTTCTAATTTCTCTATTGTGAATATGTACTTTATAAAATTACACAATGTTACTTGTAGCCTCACAAAAATGGATGTACTTGTACTGATCAAAGTAAGACAATATCACTGAACTTCTCTGTTGATTTCAATCGTAATGCATTTACCACTGGTGCCAGGCACTTAATAGTTAATGCTATTAGCTAACTTTAATGCAACATACAGAATCATAGGTCATGAATTTTCACTTCTGCCGAGAACCATGATATGATAATAAAATCTGAGATGAAACAATGTTATGAATTTTAGAATAAGGTCTGACAGTACTATGTACGATATATAGAATTCTTTTGTCAGATGTTTCTTTCATTTTCTTAAAAGTTAAGTTGAGAATGATGCCTGCGAAAACTTCCCCATTCTCAATGAAAATAAAAGTAGGGTTGATATTACTCATAATTTAGCTAAGCAGTAAAGAACTTGTCTAGTCTGCACATTGCCCTGGCTTTGATTTCCTAGTATGGGTGTATGCCCACACATGCACAGGTATAATTAAACGAGAATACTTACTGTGGGCTAATGATAAGTAAGAGCCTTTTCTCTGGGTGATGTACTTGGCATAATAACATTCAACAACAAGCATGCGCAGCATTTGGATAAAGGTAATTCTACTCTCTCCATGCATTTATAATGAAAGAATATTGTCTTAGAGACTTCCCTTCAAACTGGATCATCTTTCTGTGCAATTCCCAGGAGAGTCCATGTTATCTTCAACGCAAGAGAAATGGAATTTAGTAAATTTTTTTTTCAAAATTTAAGGGGAGATTCTAAATACTTCATAAGTAACTTATGAGCTTCACTCTGAGATTATTCATACTATGCAGACAATCTAGTAATGACTCAAGTTTTTGCAGTTGAAAATATCCAGATTTTGAATGCAGAGGAAGATAAATGAATGAGATATGATATTGCTCATGAAAATTATCTCAGCTCACAATGCTATGAAAATGCAAACAGAACTATAATAGAAATATCTTCCTGGTGAGGTTATAAACATTACCTCTATCTTCAGGACATTAAAGTATTCTTTTTGCTGCAGTGAAAGTTGTATGATTTGGTTCAGTTTTATATTTATTATTACCTCATGTATGAAAATTAATATTCTAACACTTTTGGATGATTCTAACTTATAGAAGGTACTTTATTTAATGTTTTATGCCAGAAGTGTTTATGTGTGACGATAAATCCAGAATTTGAAAGGATGAGACAGGAAGAGTACACATTTGAGACCAGCCAAAGCTATATATAAGACCTTATCTAATAGATAGATAGATAGATGATAGATAGATAGATAGATGTACATACAGTAACTGGTCACAAATACCGAGAATCACTCAAACTTTATCTTCTGCAGACTGGCAGTCATGAGGGATTCATGACGAATCATTGCAAGATGCAGTTTATAAAGATGTAAGTTTTCCATTTTGTTTCTATTTTCTTCTCCCTAGTTTTTCACAATATCTAGTCACACTCTAGGCTGAGACACTCAATCAATTGCTGCTATCTCAAACAGAGCTCAACAATCACACTACTGATTAGAGCAGTCTCACAAACTCCTGGTAGAGTGAACACCCATGTCTTGTCTGAACTAATTTTGTCAGGTGGATGTGGTGTGACCTTTTTTTTTCCTCCAGGCAGTGACATCCGACATCCTGGGCATTCTCTTGAGCCACTGCAGTCTGACATACTCTGGGGAGAACATATATAAGATAAAGAAGCTTGCTCTAATCTACCAGTTTTGCCTGTTCTGAGTTAATTGCTCAAGTTGATAAACAAATGTATTGATCCATTTTCTTTTGAATCATATCTCAGTCCTATATCCCTCTATTGAGCCACACCACAAAATCACTTTACAGCCAGAGCAGTCTTTATTAAATTAGTGGTACAAAAAAGATTGTCAAAATACAATACCATGAATGGCAATGCCTCATGTGAATGCTTGCCATAAAAAATGATTTTTAATTACCAGGAAAATAGCTTGAAAATGTTCTTCAAAAGATTAAAATATAGAAACAAAACTGTCAAAATCATTGGCATTCTCTGACACATGCAAATTGTACTCATGTATGGGAACTACCTCAACAGTGCCCGAATATACTCTATGTCAGAGTGCATTGTTACTGGCGGTCGGGATATAAATGCTATAAAGAATCCACATATCTTTAATGTAATGTTGATAATAGTGATTATAATTTATTTATCTAAGCACTTGTGAGGTATGTAATCAGCGTCTCAAAACTACTTTATCCCAATCAGACAGCCAACATTTCAATTCTTCAATCATTTTTCAGCCGTCTTTGACAGAAATGAGCATGATTAAGAGATTTATTCACAATTCACAAGTACCAAAGACACATCCAGGACTGAATAGTGAGCATTCATCAGCAGTGTCAGAACAGCACTCCTGAGGCTGACTGCTTCTTAGCTCCATTTAAGGAGGCTGCCTGACAGCAGAAGAAGCAGCTTGTGAGCTGATTGGAATCCATCGCTGTTTCTCTCTTTCTCTTTCTCTCTCTCTCTCTCTCTCTCTCTCCCTTTCTCTCTCTCCCCACCCTTGCTTTCTGCTTCTGTTTTAGGATGTGAGTGCCCCACAGTTCACTTCCAGCTTTATCTACTAGGTCTGCCAAATGCTGCTAGGCTGTTCCAGCCATTTAGGATCTTAGAATTCTGGAACTGTATAAGTTTAAACAAACCTTTCCTTCAGGAGAAAGAGAGAGAGAAAGAGAGAGGAGGAGGAAAGAAAGAAAGAAAGAAAGAAAGAAAGAAAGAAAGAAAGAAAGAAAGA
>JADRCH010007826.1:341104-400776 GCA_019843965.1 Rhynchomys soricoides
TCTTTCTTTCTTTCTTTCTTTCTTTCTTTCTTTCTTTCTTTCTTTCTTTCTTTCTTTCATTCTTTCTTTCTTTCTTTCTTTCATTCTTTCTTTCTTTTTCTTTTTGTTCCAAGAAACAAGACATGTTTTTGTGTTTCTAGGTTAGATTATCTCATTAAGGCACAGGAAATTTTGAGAATCCAAGACACTCATTCATGTGACTTATGGTTTCACCTAACATCTGAAATTTAAAATATCAATGAGTATCCAAGAGACTGAGAGACAGTGGACTAAATGGCACCAATTGCATTCTTGACTGGACAGAAACATGTTTAAAGAGTTTTAACATATCTGAAGCTGAGTTTTGATATGTAGTCTTACATCACATAAATGTGTTTCTCACTACATAAAGAGCATGTCCTTTGGGATGTCTGGGTGATGAACTAGTGGGTGACAAATGCAAACTAAGTCTTCCTTAAGATGAACAGGCAGAGATATTACTGTGGTGTTACATGAATTTCTTGACTAGATATACATATTTGAATATCAAAATGGTATAAACAGCTGCCTACTATGTGGGAATTAAGTGAGCACCCAAGATAAGGAGTATGAACTGCCTTCCTACCCAATCATAATCATCAGCAGAGCTAACGTAGAACCTATAATAGCACCTAGAAAATTAGACAAATCTGGAAATTACTCATACTTCCATTTTAAGAGATGGCTAAGATCAATTTCATTGATTCCCCTAAAGTATATTCTTTTCTTCATTAATATGTATATATTTATTATAGGTCAATGTACTTATTGTGAAACTTTTCTACAAGTTAGTAATTTTAATAATTTTCAAAATTGTGAGTCTGGAGTTGTGATGACTATTTTGGTTGTCAACTTGACTACATCTGGAATAAACTACAATCCAGAAATGGAGGGCACACCTGTGATTAGATCCTGAGGCAGGAAGACACACACTTTTGACCTGGATCAAGACCTGGGATGACACACATGCTTTTGGTCCAGATCGTGAGGCACAGTGGCTCTGAGAAGCTTAGTCTCAGGCAAGTTAATACACCTTTAATCCCAGGAGACAGAGGAAAACAGATCTCTGAGTTCAAGGCCAGCCTGGGACAGAACAAGTTTCAAATCCAGGTGTGGTGATACACACCTTTAATCTGGCCATACCTTCTACTGGAGGCCTACATAAGAACAATGGGTAAAGGACAAGCCAGCACATCTGTTGGAATCTACTTCTTCAAGATTGCAGTTTATACAGAAGTCCTGGTGAAATACCTAGCCTCATGGGACTGAGCAACTGCTAGAGTCTTTGACTTTTCTTTCACAGCTGCCCATTGTTGGGTTAGTTTGCCTTCAGATTGTAAGTCATTCCAATAATTTCCCTTAAATATGGAGACATTCCATATGTGCTGTGACTCTAGAGGACCCTGATTAATATAAGGGTAAAGGATTCATGTCATAAAAACACTAAGATACCCATGAATCAGACACAACTATGCCGTATTCAAATACTGCTAGGGTAAAATCTTGAAGTCCAGTCATTTGTAGGATTTTTCATGTCTTTTGCCCAAACCCTCACTCCATGCCCATGTTCATGCCACTATGTTTTTACTCTTTCCAATATTTCTTCCCCATAATGAGTGATTGGAGTTGTTTTGAATATCTAAAAATCCTCAAAGGCAAAAAAGTTTCTGAAGACAAAGAATAAGCAAAATTGCCTAAGTTTTGACATAAGGTGGGTACAATATCCCTGCAGTTTCCCCTGATGATTCTTCTCATAAATGAAATTAATTTAAAAATTAATAGCATGCATTAGGTGGCTCTTTTTTTTTTTTTGTATTTTTTTGGTTTACTTTTGTTTTGGTTTTGTTTTCTGGAAAAAGGGTTTGAGTTTTGGCAAAATTATGAACTTGAGGAAGACAGTGAATTCTATTCCTAGATCTCTAGCACTAAATGTCTTAAAAATCATCATCTCAGTGCTGAACATTAACAGCAAATGACCTTCTCCAAGCCTAAAATAAAACTCGTTGTGAATCTTGGCTTATCTCCTTGTGACCTATGAAAGTACATTTAATAAAATACCTTGTATTGGCATAAAACCTTTGGGTAAAACTTATAAACTGAATTAAACACATCACATTTTTTCTTCATTGAAAAGCAATTTTGGCATCAGCTTGCATTCTCCTCCTCAAAAGAAGAAATATTCATTTATACTTTCAGATGTGAACAGGGAGGAGTTTGAATACAAAATGTTTATTCCAGTGATTGCATTTCACCTTTACAGAGCAACAGAGGCAGATTCATTGCTATACCCTACATTGCTAGTGAATTACATTGTGTTCTTCTTGCTTTATGGCTGAAAGTCCAAAGAGAAAACTTTTATGTTTTGAAAGAAAAATAAATTACATTACTCCCAAAATTTTCTAACTCATTAAAAAATAACCATTGATGTGATCCTCTGAGTATTATGGACACATATTCTCTCTAACTCAAATCATATAGGCTTTCAGCATATGTTCCCTTTTGAACTTACTGAAATATTGTAATGAAAACCAGGAAAGTTCAACTGCCTACTTAGGACCTCTGTGACATGGCTGTATTAAATGCATTATGGTAAATGGTTTTTGAGATAAGTTACCATGTTGAGTTATTCATGCGATTTTTCTCTCTGCTAACATGTTTAGGTTGCATAACAGCACTGCTGTGTAAAGGTTTAGGGCATGCTCACGGTACTTAGTAAACTCTATCTCCATTTTAAAATTCCCATATAGTGCATGTGAAGTAATTATGTGGGAACAAAGTTAAGGCACGGGAAAAGAAGAAGTCTAATGTACCTATATCCCCATGTGCAAAATATAAATGCATGAAGCTTCAGTAAGAAAAAATGTGAAGTATTTTTAAAGATGCTGATGAATTGTAAAATTTATTGTAACATTGCAGAAATAAATTCAATATGTAAATATCAGTAGAGAAGAGAATATCCATGTCAAAGAAAAATTAAAAGAAAATGAGATGTAATATTCTAAAGTAGTGGTGTCAAAGCTAATAATAAAGAATTGTTTTAAGTACATAGATTCTAACACTTGCTCTGGAGTACAAGTTTTCTCATAAAGGCACAACTCTTTTATATATATCTTACATCAGTAGTAATCTGGAGCACTTGCTCAAAAAAATTTCAAATAAAACATACATCCATACATATGGATGCATGTATATGCATCACAATAATATATATTTCGCAGGTTTTATGATATATTGGAGAGAAATCAATGATAAATAGATAAAATATTGATATCATAGTGTTAGAAAATGAATTAAGCAATAGCTCCTCCTTTCTAGATTCAGAGACTGTAGTTCAAAATGGCTTTCTTTTTGTCAAGTTGCCCCTAGATCAGGACCTAAAATCAGGATTTCTCTTCTCTTAATCTAGTACTGTTTCTAGTACAGTCTACTAGATATGACCAATTTATACCAAATTATTATAGTAGTTATTCATAATGTCATCTTGAATAACATGAACATTATGATTTTAGCAATCATATTTGAAGGTTTTTTTTTTTTTTCAATTTGCCAATGCTATAGATACAGGCATGAGTAATATGAACTTCCCTTACAGAAGAAGTTTGCAGTTATGTACAGATGATAAACACATAAGTAATGTTTTTCTATTTCTTAAATGATAATACAATAGTTCTTAATATAACACTAAAAGAGGGTATCTAAATTAATGCTTTTTTTCTTCCAAATTAATGCTTAAAATATGTTAGGGGACTGTATTTTTCTAGATTCAAAATGAGTAACAAAAGTGATTGCTTAAGGAAGTGTATGTGAGAATTGCTCTTTCTAACTCTATGAAGAATTGAGTTGGAATTTTGTTGGGGATGGCATTGTATCTCTAGATTACTTTTGGCAAGATGGCCATTTTTACTATATTAATCTTGCCAATTCATAAGCATGGGAGATCTTTCCATCTTCTGAGGTCTTCTTTGATTTCTTTCTTCAGAGATTTGAAGTTTTTGTCATACAGATCTTTTTTGGAGTCACACCAAGATATTTTATATTGTTTGTGACTGTTGTGAAGCATGTTGTTTCCTTAATTTCTTTTTCAGACCATTTATCATTTGAGTATAGGAAGGCTACTGGTTTGTTTGACTTAAATTTATATCCAGCCTCTTTGCTGAAGTTTTTTATCAGCTGTAGGAGTTCTTTGGTGGAATTTTTGGGGTCACTTAAATATATGACCATATTATCTGCAAATAGTGATATTTTTACTTCTTCCTTTCCAATTTATATCCCTTTGATCTCCTTTTGTTGTCTAATTGCTCTAGCTAGAACTTCAAGTAATATATTAAATAGATAGGAAGGGAAAGAGAGGGCAGCCTTGTTTAGTCCCTGATTTTAGTAGGATTGCTTTAAGTTTCTTGCCATTTAGTTTGCAGTTCTGTGGGGGTAGCAACAGTATCAACCAGCCAGACCTTCCAGAGCTCCTGGGACTGGACCCCAACCAAAGAGTACACATGGAGGAACCCATGGATCCAGCAGCATATGTGGCAGAGAATGGCCTTGTTGGACATCAGTGGGAGAAGAAGCCCTTGGTCCGTTGGGGGTTCGATAACCCCAGTGTAGGGGAATGCCAGGGCAGGTAGGCGGGAGTGGGTGGGCGAGTGGGGGCGCACCCTCATAGAGGGTTTACAGAGGGAGACCTGGAAAGTGGATAACACTGAAATGTAAATAATTAAAATATCCAATAAAAGTGGAAAATAAAGTGTATGTGGTACACTGTGTAGACCAAGGTGACCTCAAACTAGGAAAGATCTTCCAGTCTTTACCTCTTTAGAGCTGGGGCCAATAGTGTGTCACCTTGCAGGCATAGAACTTCATTTCTTTATGATAAGGTTTCTTAGAAAATACTTCACTTATGTATGGGTACACAAGCACCATATTTTATGTCCTGTTATCTTTTTCTGACAAGCCTAGTCTTGGAAGAATTTACCTATGCCAAGGGGAAGATAATACTTATAAATATTTGAAAGGTTGTTTAATATCAGATGAAAATTTTGAGGTAGTGTTCAGGGTGGCATGGCACAGAAGTCTATGTTGTATGTGTCATGAACTATGACCCACTAATCTTCATGTGTTGTATACAATCTGATACTATCAGTCTCAGAAACATTAGATTTATGAAATTTTTTCTTTTCTTTTTCTTTTTCTTATGTTTTCATGTCCTCAAAGCAAAAGTGAGGGAGTAATCATGCTGGTGTCCATGGTTCTAATTCAGCCAACTGTTATGTCAATGACTGTGGCACAGGTTGTCACCAAAGGCCATGTGCTGCAGCCTGAAGCCATGTTGATGTCCAGGAGATATGCATCCATCTGGGGCCATATTGATATGAGTGGCCTGTGCTGTCACCTGAGGCCATGTTGATGTCTATAGTGTGTGCTGCCACATGAAGCTGGTCGAAGTCCATGGGCCAGACTTCCATATTGATGTCTGTGGCCTATGCCCTGGAGGCCATGTTAAAGTTCGTAGCCCATGCTGCTGCCAAAAGCTATGATGGTGTCCATGGTCTTTGCTGTGGCAGAATGTCATGTTGATGTCTGTGGTCTGTCCTTCCACTGAAGATCATGCTGAGATCCATGGTACTTGCTGATGCCAGAGGCCATGTAGATGTCTGTGGTCTGTACTATTACCAGAAACCACAGAAGTCTATCATATGTGCTCCAGCTAACTGCAAAGGGAAAGGAATTAATTTTTCAGCAGTATGGATGAGTGCAGACTCACAGTGAGAAAGAGAATCATAGAAGGCTTCTGCACAACCCTTACCCCCTGGCAAGCCACTCCCCCTCCACTGAGAAAGTAACTGACTAGATAAAAAAACCATCAAAGAGAGCTATTAAAAATTGTGATAACAGCCAGGCAGTGGTGGTGCATGCCTTTAATCCCAGCACTTGGGAGGCAGAGGCGGGTAGATTTCTGAGTTCGAGGCCAGCCTGGTCTACAGAGTGAGTCCCAGGACAGCCAGGGCTACACAGAGAAACCCTGTCTCAAAAAACCAAAAAAAAAAAAAAAAAAATGTGATAACAGTCAGGTGTGTTGGTGTAAACCTTTGCTCCCAGCACTCAGGAGCAGAGGCAAGTGTATCTCTGTGGGTTTAAGGTAAATGTGGTCTACACAGAGTTCCAGGACACAGCCCTTGTTCTTAAACACAAAGTCCCTGTCTTGAAAAATAAAAGTATGATAAGGATGCTGAAGTGTAGCTATCCACAACTGATGGATGGGAATAACTCAGTTGTCTTTAAGAGGCTGGCCACAGACAATTTGACCATGGTCCAGTGATTATATGGAAAACACAAATTGAACTTGTGTGTTTTTGTTTGCTTGTCATTTCTATTTTTTTTTTTTTTCTTTTTCTTTTGGGCAGGATTGGAGGTGGGGGTGGGAACAGGTCACAAGGCAGAGGAGGCAGACCTAGAAAGACTGGGAGTATGATTGGGTACATTATATGAAATTTCCAAATAATCAATAAAAATATTATGTTGGAAAATATACTATTTTGAAGTAAAATTTGACAAATTTGAAAATATACTATTTTGAAGTAAAATTTGTTATTTGTCTGTAACACCATATATGAAACATACTTCAAACCAAGAAAAAAGTTTCTCATTGACAGTCTTTAATAAATGTTTATGCTCTTTTGAAATAGAAACAGGAAAGGAACAAATAAGCACAATATACCACATTTATTCATCTGAAATCTATTGAAATGACTTATCTTTAGTTTTGTTGGATGAGTAAAGAAAAGTGCTCTTAAAGTAAATGAAGATTTCAATTTAGCTCTATATTTTAACATATCACTTGAGAATGAGGCCGTTCCTGATAAGTGTTAATGGAATGGTTACACATAAGTCTTATCAAAGAAGTGTTGATTCTTTATGATATCTTGGGATTCCTGTGTCATCATTCTTCACTCCTACACCTTAGTCTTTAAGCAACATGGCCAACATGGCATTCATGTATAGGTCTACATATTCATTTTTTATTTAGTGTATTCCTATATGATGTCTATAGTCTAGTACTATGCTATATTATAGCACTTTCCTGTGTTTTGCTAGTATTCGCTCTAGCATCTGTCCCATTTAAACAATACAGTCTTACTATAATGGGATTTGACAAAGCCTACCGATACACTTTAATCTATGAACCAGACCTTACCACTTGACTATACCCTAAGGGTATGCTCACCTCCATTCACTCTTCTATATTTGGGTAGAACTTGAGAAGATGCATATTTAAGAATGACCAAGAGAAGAAGTCCATCAATATACATTCTTGTCAAACATATAATTTCCATTGGTTTGAGTATTTTATGTAGTTGGAGGTATTAAAACTGCATGTTCATGAAGTTATTAGTATCTTGCTAATTGAGATATCTTTGCCTTTTATTTGAATCATTGACCCATGACTAATTGTTCCCATTTTAAGTGATTCTAACTATTTCTCTAGGAAACATAATTTAAATGAGAAGAAAAAATTAATATTTTGTGATGACCCAGATCTTTATCTTGGCTGACATCTATAAAAATTAATGACCTACGCAGAAAGTTCACCTGCTTAGGTGTCCAGAGTTCATTGTGAGTGAAAAGTACCTAAAGAAAATAAGTTCATCCACATTCACTGAGCAAGGCAAACTGCAAAAGCAAGAGAAGCTGCCAGTGAGCATTAAACACAGGAATGAGGACTTGAGTTTACTTCTCAGTTATGTTAATTTTGACATTAGAAATGTTCTTTTTAGCCAGGCAGAGTATCACTTACATTTAATCAAACATCTGACAGGTAGGAGCAGAAGGGTCAAGAGTTTATGGTAATCCTTCCTGGGGTACCTAGATGTTCAAAGATACACTGTTATACATGAGGATGCACCTCTCTTCAAAACAAAATAATATCCTTTTTCTTTTGATAATGAAGAAAGAGTGAAAATGATTAGTGTTTTCAACTTGAGTGTCATGTTTCTTAGCTCTTCCTCCCCCAACTTGACTCTTTCCCCAACATAGCATATGAATAGTACTCTGAGACAATTTTTTTTTTCTTACTAAGTAACTGGGCAGCGGGAAGGGGCAGGTTGAGACTCTGCGAAGAAAATAATAACTGATAGATTTTGATTCCAAAAGACTGTTTGCATGCCCTTACTCTTTCTGTTCTTTTCAAAAGTTTCCAAACAATCAGAGACCAAGAAATTTCTGTAATTGTGAGTTGGAAGAAATTATCCCAATAAGTATTGTAACTGAGTGAAGTTATAGAACGATATCAGTAAGATTTCATACACCATCAGAAACAAAGACAGATATAAAACCTGATGAAACTTCATATTGCTTTTGGTCCTCAAGCTTCTAGAATTTTGAGCTCTATAATCAATTAAATCATCAATCCAAAATCCACAGAATATTTTCTTAGCCATCCCACTTTTCATATTGCCCTTTATTTTGCAAATGGAGACATTAATCTGAAAAATGTACAGTAGAAATGAAAAGACCTTGTGTTAGAGACCAGCCTCATCTACAGAGCAATTTACAGGGTAACCAGAGCTACACAGTAAAACTCAGTCTCACAAACAACAAATAAATAAATAAAGGAAAAGACCTTTAATAACCATCCAACTTATAAGTCACAACTTACAGACAAGATGGGAAAAATTTGACAAAACAAATGAAATTTTAAAAAAAAGTTCATCAGAGTTTACCCTACACAATTTCTACCCATAGAAGCTGTCATTCTAGTCCCAATTCAATTGAGATTGTCAAGCAATTTCTTTAGGACAAGAGAGACAATTATTTCAGTACTTTTAGATTTACTTCCTTTTCTATTTCAATATTGCTTATTTCTCCAACCAAATTTTTTGGCATAGTCTCTAATTCATCCTCAACCACGATAAGATATAACGACACTACAATAACAATAGCAACAACAACAACAAAAGAAAAATGCTTCTGGTCTTTAGACAAAATCTTGGAGAGACAGCAAAATTAATCTTTCTAAATTTTATTCTTTTCTCTTTCAGGGGCAGTACAATGGACAGGTATAACAGCTAATAACCACCATCTATTGCTTTATTGATTGCTTTTGTTTTCTTGTTTTGAGACAGGCTCACCCAAACAGACCCAAATGGTCTTAAACTTCAATTTTCCTCCTGCCTATGTCTAGTACAGAGATTACAGACTTGAACTAATACATACACCATGAATATCCTTATCAAAATAGAAGGTAAGTGATGTGAATCTCTCTTTTTCTTCTTTACTCTTACAAAATATCTTAGATTTTTATTTAATAAAACATAAACTAATCTTGTTCTTATGTTTTATTATTTAATTTCTCTAATGTTAAAATATCTCACTTTTTACTACTATGTCAATATATTCAAGTTTACTTCAGGGAAATTCCATACTCAAACTGTGAAAAAGACATAATTACTAGTCACATAAAATTGAGAGATTGAAAATTGGAATGACTTTTTCAACATTGGAAAGATACTAAAAGATGGTGTAGTTTAATAGAGACATTACCCTTTCTCAGCCATTCCCACTCTCATGCCTGTATGTGTGGGTAATGAAACATTTTTTTTTCCTATAAGGATGATTATTGTAAGAGCTCAAAAGCTTTGATTCATTAGGTAATGTGTGTGACTCAGAGCAGGACTGGTTGATGCTACTTTCTCTCAATACCCTCTACTCTTTTGAGCCTAACCATGACCCTGAATCTTGATCACTTTAGAAAACCTTCCAATTGTTATGTTCTATTAAGACTGTACTCTAGCTTCTCAAATTTTATATTGTTATCTGATATGTGCCAAATAAAAGGAAATAGAAAATTAAACAGATGTATGTATATGATTGAATACTTCAGCCAGGCAAAATCGAATGAAGATATAGGACACATTCTTGTTTTACTTAGTAATATTTCATATCACTAAGTTGGCTTGACTTTGCTGGTGCTCAAGGAACTTATAGCCATTTATTTTCAGGAATATAGCTAAAACCTGGATATAGAAACACACACACCCACAAAACATACATATTTTTGATGTATAAAATCTCTATTGGTACAAACATTGCTTATCAATATCCATTTATGCATCTTCCAGAAAAAAATTTATAGCTAAAGGCTCTGCCCAGAATATATGCAAAAGAAATAGAATTTATTATCATCTCATCAGGTCTCAAATACAATATTCCTGATAGAAAGCCAAGGCTAGTAAGGTCTATCTAAAAGGAAAAAAAATGAAATATGAGAAGAAAGTATGTTAGAAGTAATGAAATTATTTGTTTACTCCACTCATCTGTATCTGATGACCTTTCAAAATGCAAGCAGAAGTTCAGACAAGGTTAATTTTGTGAATTAACCATTTGGGAAGGAAATGAGCCCACGATGCCAACAACCAGGAGCTGTCAATATTTTGACAAACTAATGCTTCAAGATGCCAACTGCATCCAGTGAAGTAAAATCCTTACGTCCCAGCCCCCATTGTGCAATGGCAGAAAATGTGTTGAATCTTTCTGGACAGTTTCTAATCTGAGCATCTCCTGGAGAGCCAGCACTCTGACAGAAGACAGCATCTCCTTGACAGTACGAACAGGAAGACTAAGAGCTGAACGAGCTGGGCAATGCTTTCCACTGTCTGTCAGATGGGCAGAGATGTCTGGGATTTCTATAAGAAGGCTGCAGTTATTTAACTTTTTTTTCCCTGTCACTCCTTTGCAGTGCCCCATAATTAAATCGGGAGAGTTGGAGTAATGACTTTGAGCAAGCAAAGAAACAAGTCCATTTTTTGTATCCTTGAAATGTTGTGACCACTCTTCTGGTTCTCTTAAGAATGACAGGCAGCCCTCTGTCATTTCAGTTTTTCCCATGTTCTCACACTGTCTGCTTACATATATTTTCTTTAATGATCATATCCAGGAAGGAAGGCATAGATCTAGAATTATTTTTAATTCAAATAAAATTGAAAGCCAGGAAACATCCAAGAACTTGGTGATTTCTGATTGAATACTATAATTTCCTCTAAGATGTATGAAAATGCAGACTGCTATGTGCAGGAATGCATGTTTGACATGTACACACACATGTTATTGTTTATGTATGATTATATAGAATTAATGTATACTCAGATAAAGTATATAAAGACATGAATTAAGTTTAGAACAAGTAAATATTCTGAAATGCCAGCTTCCCTTTAGATTCATGCATATTCTGATTTTAATTTTGCAAACAATATAAAATCACAATCAAAATTTAAAATTAATGATGCATATTTTTGCCAAAACACAATAAAGTAGGGAACATAAAGGTGATTCCATTTTATTAACAGTATTTTTGTAGACTGTGAATTAATTAATTTAAATTACTCCTCTACTCATGGTTCAAAAACACAAACAAAAATGTCAATTGCATAAGTGCCGAATCCACTACAAAAGGCCTGTAATAAATAAGATAAGTTTACTTTTGTATTCTCCTCTCTCCTCCTTTGGCTGCTGTTGGGGAAGATGACAGCCTAATCATGCCTGCCCAGCACCGGGCTGTGAGTTTACATTACACAGCATGTGTTCTGTCATTACTGCACGGTTTGGGGGGGATAATGGTTTTGTCTAAACTGTACCACAGGCAGAGAGCATTCCTGAAAGTCACTCTACAACTCACAAAGGAGATTTTCTGCATGTTTTAAAATGTGCTGGGGGTTTAAATATGAAATGATTAGTTGCTAAAGGGCAGAGAGAAGACATAAAAAATCTTGTCCTCTTTAACAATAGCACAGCAACTGCTGACAACTATATTCATGTTTATTTATATAACAATGAATTAATCTATTTTCAGTGAATGAACAGTGATCAGTGGATGCCCTTAAGACAGAGACAAATCCATTAAAATTCACATATATTTAGAAAAGTAGGTGGAGAGGAGAGAGAAAACTGTGATAAGAATTACATTTTTGCCAACCATTAGGCAGTCAGAGTCTAAATTGGAGGCCTCCATTGTGTCCCTTCACCCAGAACTCTAGAAATGCCAGGAGAAGAAGGAGAGGTAAAATTGTAGGAGGGAGGTTTGTAGAGGATACCAGGAGAACAATGCCCACAAAATCAGCTAAGCAATGGTCTTCGGGGCTCACAGAGACTGACGGAGCCATCACTGAGCATGCATGAGTCTCTGCTAAGTTCTCTGCATATATGCTCTGGTTGCTAGCTTTGGGTTTTGTGAGACTCCTAATAGTGGAGGTGAAGGTGTCTCTTACTCTTTTATCTGCACTTGGGGTACACTTCCTCTGACTAAAGTATCTCACCCAGCCTTGATATGAAGCTTTGTGTTTAGGCTTCTTGTGTCTACTTATGCAGTGTTGGGTTGAGTGCCTTCATAGGCCTGTTCTTTTCTTAAGGGAAATGAAGGATGAATAGATCTGAGGGAGAAGAAGCAGACAGGGAGGAGTGGGATGGGTAACTGGGAAGAGTGGAGGGAGAAGAAACTGTGCTTGGGATGTAATGCATGAGAGAAGAACAAAAACAAAAAACAAAACAATAAACAAGAACACATGAACTTGGCAGGAAGAAGTGCTGTTGGGGGTAGACAAGGACTTGGAGGAGAGAGAATAGATGGTAACCTGATAAAAACAAACTACATGAATGTATGAGATTCTTTAACAATAAAAATTAATACTAAAGAAGAAGGAAAAAATAAGCCACTAAATTCCAAAAGCACTAGTATGTTTACTTGAGAGAAATTCTGCAATAGGAAGAGAAGTAAAACTTACTTATCATGAAAATCATTGACAACAGCCTTACACTCATGTGTTACAAAATAGTCCTCAAATGTTAGAGGTGAATGGTCTAGAGATGGGGCAGGGAGCTAAGACACTATTTTTAAAAATCACTACCACGAGTGTATTTCATTCCTTTACTAACCATGAATGTTCACATCCTAAGACCTTGCCCTAGGGACTTATATTGAGAAAAACAAAACAAAACAAAAAACTTAAGAAGTACATAAGGATCCCAAATATGTTACTAGTCACCCTTGGCTAATATAACTCCCCCATGCAGTGGGCTGCTGAAGCACAGGGCAACATTTGAGCTGACTCCACACTTTCCTTTCCAGCATGGAAGAGAATGCAGAGCTTGACTCTTTTGCCTTATGAGGGCAATTTATTTTGACAGCTTCCTCAACTCCATCCAATCTCAAAGTTGTCAGAAGTCCAAGATGCTACAGATTGAACTCCAAGCGTCCAAAAACCCCATCCCTTGAAACTGAAAGCAGAAATGTGGGAACAAGAGTCAAAAACAGCAGAGCAGTGATTGTCTTATTTCTTTCCTACAAAAGTCGAGTGTTCAAAACTGAATTTGTTCTTTATTTAGACTTAGTCACTATCTGTTCCTTTCTCCATTTGCCACTTTATATGTGTCCCTGAATGCCGTATATTTTCTATTGTGAGACTTAATTAATTTATTTCCTAAACTTCTACAATAATTTCAGAAGTCTTGGAGTAGTTCTTTTATCTTCTGGGAATGGAAGTCAACTGTCCTATTACCACACCCCTCCTTCTTTCTGCCACATTTTGAACATCTCCATTTTTGATGTACCAGAAAGCTGTCCTGTCAGGGAAGCAAACTGCATTGTGATGCTAATGCCCTATACTGAAGTTTGCTAAAAATAACTAAATAAATAAGTAAACAAAGAGTGAAAGTCATCATTTCATTGTGATGATATTGTCAAGGGCGTGGCTCATTGCATCATACTGTTCTATTTACACAGTTGTCTGAAAGAAGCCCATCTCATCTATATTCATCCAACAGATGTGTCCTTCCTGAGATGCTTCCTTTCTGTCTGTCTGTCTGTCTGTCTGTCCTTTATTTTCCTTCGTGTTTGTATTTAAGAGACTTTGTAAATGGTATAGACAATATGAGAGATGATTATTTTAAGAATGTATGCAAGTTAACAGACCTGCTGAAACATTTTATTTGACTCTGGCTCTTCTTTGTTTTCCATCTTATTTTCCATTTTATTTCACATTAGTTAAGTAAATTTGTCCCAAAAACTTAGTTGAAAGAAAACATTTGCTGTTCTATGTTGTTTTGTTGTTATTGTAAAAGATTTGTGTGTGTGTGTGTGTGTGTGTGAGAATGTGTGTGAGTATGTGTGTGCATGTGTGTGTGTGTGTGTGTGTATGTGTGTTTGTGTGAGAGCATGCGCTTATGTGTATCTATAGGTCTGTACTACATGTGTGCAGGAGCCTCTGAGGCCAGAGAAGGGTGCGAATTCCTTAGATCTTGAGTTATAAATGCTTGTGAGCCACCATGTGGTTGCTGAAAACTGAATTCAGATCCTCTGAAATTTCCATGGTGCTCTTAACCACAGAACCATCTCTTCAGTCCTGCTTTTCATTTTCTTAATGTGCTAAAGATTCTCCAGATGCCACGCCATTAAAAGGGTTTTCTATATTATCAAGTTATTAGACTGGTATATACTTTTAAATGTTCCCTATCAGCTGGATGTGGTGGTGCATGCCTGCAATTTCAGCAGAGACAGATTCGAGAAGATATCGATCTTAAGTGTAAGTTTAAGGTCAGCCTGGACTGCAAATGGAGACAATGTTAAAAACAAGCAAAAGTGCCTTCCATTTGGTCCTTTCTGCTGGGACAGACTGCTATCTAGTCTGCTCCCCTGAAGACATCATATCATCCTGGAAGATCCACTGCACTCAAAACATTTGGTAAGAACCCTCCTGAAGCCCCATACCTGCCACTGGGAGCCCAGTAGAATCAAGGACCCATCCCCCCCAACCCCTGCCCACCGAATATCACTCCCTTTACACCTGGTCCTTTCTGCTGGGACAGACTGCTAGCTACCACATGCTGAAGATACCACATTCTGAGTCATCCCAGGAGATCTGCTGCACTCAGGGCATCTGACACCACAGCCTGAGGCAACCCAGGAGATCTGGTGCACACAGGACAACTGAGCAACTGATCACCAGCTAGTCTGCTCCCCTGAAGGCACCATAGCTTGAAGGCATCCCAGGAATTCCTCTGTATACAGGGTAAAATGGCATCCTACACCACAATCTGAAGACGTCACAGGGGCTCTGTGCCATACAGGGCAACTGACCCAACAGACTGAAAGCCTCCCTGGAGTTTTGCTGCACACAGGGAAACAGAAACCATGGTCTGTAGCAACCCCTGGAGAACAGCTTCACAGAGAACAACAGAGAACCTGCTGCTCTGAAGACTCTCACTGTTCCTCTGAATACACAACAGACTGATGACCTCCCAGGAGATAGACTGCAGCCAGGGCAACAGATCAGCAGCTTCTCTGCCCTTCTGGAGATGGCCCAGTTGGAAGAGACCACAGGAGGTCTGCTACAGTAGCGAGAGGGCCACAGGCCTAGCAGAAGACCTGAAGCAACCCAGGGACAAAAGAGGCAGACTCCAGAGTGACCTAGACCAGCAAACACCAAGGATAACCAGGTGGCAGGAGACAAGAGAAAGACCATAAGCAACAAAACCCACTGTTCGTGGGCATCATCATAACCCTATTCTCTCACCACGCCAAGACCTGAATACAGCAACCACATGAAAATCAGAAAGCTGACCTAAAATCATATCTCATGAAGATTATAGAGTCCTTTAAGTAGGATATAAATAACTCACTGAAGGAAATACAGGAAAACACAGGTAAACAGGTAGAAGCCCTTAAAGAGGAAACAAATAAATCCCTTCGAGAAATAAAGGAAAACACAATCAAACAGGTGAAGGAATTGCATAAAGTGGTCAAACACCTAAAAGTGGAAGTAGAAACAATAAAGAAAACACAAATGGAGGCAAACCTGGAAATGGAAAACCTAGAAAAGAGAGCAAGAATTACAGATGTAAGTATCACCTAAAGAATACAAAAGATAGAAGAGAGAATCTCAAGCATAAAAGATTGACACAACTATCAAAGATAATTTTATATATATATATCACCCCCCTAACCCAAAACATCCAGGAAACTCAGCATACAATGAAACTTGAATTCTAAGAATAATTGGAGTAGAGGAGAACAAAGATTTACAGCTCAAAGGACCTGAAAATGTCTTCGACAAAATCATAGAAGAAAATTTCCCCAACCTAAAGAAAGAGATGACAATAAAGGTACAAGAAGTCTATAGAGCACAAAATAAATAGAACCAGAAGAGAAAATCCTCTTGTCATATAATAATCAAAATACTAAACACACAGAACAAACAAAGAATATTAAAAGCTGCAAGGAAAGGGGTCAAGCAACATACAAAAATAGATGTATCAAAAGTACAGCAGACTTCTCAACAGAGACTATGAAAGCCATAAGATCCTGGTCTGAGGTCATGCCGATTCTGAGAGAATACAAATGCCAGCCCAGGCTACTATATCCAGCAAAACTCTCAATCAACATACATGGAGAAATCAAAATATTCCAACACAAAACCAAATTTAAATAGTATCTATATCCCAATCCAACCCTACAAATAATGCTAGAAGGAAAACTCCAACATAAGAAAGGTAACTACACTGAAGAAAAGGTAAGATATTAAGTATCTCACAACAAACCCAAAAGGAGTGCACCACAAGCATATAAAGTCACCTACAAAAACAAACCTAACAGGAACTAACAATCATTTGGCTTTAATATCTCTCAATATTAATGGACTCAACTCACCCATAAAAACATATAAGCTAACAGACTGGATACAGAAACAAGAGCCAGCATTTTGCTTCATACAAGGAACACGCCTCAATAACAAAAACATGTACTATATCAGAGTAAAAGGAGGGTAAAAGGTCTTCCAAGCAAATGGCCCCAAGAAACAAGCTGGAGTTGCTATCTTAATATCCAATAAGATAGACTTTTAACCAAAAGTTATCTAGAGTGACAAGGAAGGACACTTTATATACATCAAAGGAAAAATCCACCAAACAAACGTCTTAAATCTGTATATCTATGCCCCAAATGCAAGGGCACCCACATTCATAAAAAAACTTTACTAAAGCTCAAAACACACAATGAACAACCTGTGGGAGACACAATAATAGTGGGGGACTTCTATACCCCACTGTCACCAATGGAGAGATCATTAAAGCAGAACTAAACTGAGAAACAGTGAAACTAATAGATGTTATGAATCAAATGGATTTATCAGATATCTACAGAACATTTCACTCTAAATCTAAAGAATACACCTTCTTCTCAGCATCCCATGGTACCTTCTCCAAAACTGATCATAAAATTGGTCACAAAACAACCCTCAACCAATACAAGAAGATTGAAATAATCCCAAGCATTCTAGCACATCAGCATGGCCTAAGGCTGGTCATCAATAACAGCATAAACAACAGAAAGTCCACATACATATGGAAACGGAACAACTCTCTACTCAATGATAACTTGGTCACAGATGAAATAAAGAAAGAAGTTAAAGATTTCCTGGAATTTAGTGAAAATATTGACACACCATACCCAAACTTGTGGGCACAATGAAAGCACTATGTGCCCTAGTAAAGAACCTGGAAAGATCCACTATATAATCAAACTCAAAGAAGAAAATCATATGACCATTTCCTTAGATGCAGAAAAATGCATTTGACAAAATATAACACCCCTTTATTTTAAAAGTATTGGATAGAGCATGAATTCAAGGCCTATAGCTAAACATAATAAAAGCAATTTACTGCAAACCAACAGCCAATATCAAATTAAATGGAGATATAATTGAAGCAATCCCACTAAAATTGGGAACAATTCAAGGATGCCCACTCTCCCCATATCTATTCAACATAGTACTCAAAGTGCCAGCTAGAACAATCAGACAACAAAAGTACATCAAGGAGATACAAATTGGCAAAGAAGAAATAAAGGTATCAATATTTTCAGATGATATGATAGTATAAATAAGCGACCCCAAAAATTTGACCAGAGAACTTCCCCAGCTGATAAACAACTTCAGCAAAGTGGTCAGATACAAAATTAACTCAAATAAATCAGTAGCCTTCTTTTATACAAATGATAAGTGAAACAAACAATGTAAGATCTATATGATAATAACTTTAAGTCTCTCAAGAGAGAAATCAAAGACAATCTCAGAAAATGGAATGATCTCCCATGCTCATTGGCAGAGTTAACATACTAAAAATGGCCATCCTACCAAAAGCAATCTACAGATTCAATGCAATCCCCATAAAAATCACAGCCGTATTCTTCAAAAAATTGGAAAGAGCAATTTTCAAATTCACCTCAAAAGGCAAAAACCCCAGAATAGCTAAAACAATTCTTAACATAAAAGAACAGCTGGGGGAATCACCATCCCTAACCTCAAGCTCTACTACAGAGCAATAGTGATAAAATCTGCATGGTATTGGTACAGAAACAGACACATTGAAATAAAACCACATTTGATCTTTGATAAAGAAGCCAAAAATATACAATGCAAAAAAGAAAGCATCGTCAATAAAGGGTACTGGTCTAACGATCTGTTTGTAGAAAAGTGAAAATAGAACCATATTTGTCACATGCACAAAACTCAAGTCCAAGTGGATCAAGGACCTCAACTTAAAACCAGTTACACTGAATCTAATAGAAGAGAAAGTGGGAAAAAGCCTTGAACTCATTGGTACAGGAGGAAATTTCCTAAATAAATCTTCAATGTCTTATGCTATAAGATCAAAAATTAATAAATGGGATATCATTAAACTAGAAAGGTTCTGTAAGGCAAAGGACATATTCAATAAGACAATTTGGCAACATGCATATTGGGAAAAAATTCTTCACTAACCCCAAATCTGAGAGAGGGCTACTATCCAAAATATATAAAGTACTCAAGAAGCTAATCAATAAAACCCAAAACAACTCAATTAAAAAAAAAAAAAAATTAGATGTAGAACTAAACAGAATTCACAACAGTGGAATCTTGAATGGCTGAGAAGCACCTAAAGAAATGTTCAAAGTCTTTAGTGATCAGAAAAATGCAAATCAAAACACCCTGAGATTCCACCTTACACCAATCAGAATGGCTAAGAACAAAACCTCAGGTGACAAAACATTTTGGTGAGGATGTGGAGAAAGAGGAACACTCTTCCATTGCTGGTGGGATTGTAAACTGGTACAACCACTCTGGAAATCAATCTAAAGATTCCTCAGAAAATTGTAAATAGAGCTACCTGAAGACCCAGCAATACCACTCTTGGGAATATACCCAGAAGATGCCCCACCAGGCCACAGGTCCCATGTTCCACTATGTTCATAGTGATCTTGTTTGTGATAGACAGAAGCTAGAAACAACCCATATATCTCATGACAGAAGAGTGAATGCAGAAAATGTGGTTCATTTACACAATGGAACACTACACATCTATTAAAAACTAGAGCATATTGAGTTTTGCAGGCAAATAGATGATGCTAGAATATATCATCCTGAGTAAGGTAACTCAAACCCAAAATGACATGCATGGTATGTACTCACTAATAAGTGGATATTAGCCAAAAAAGAGTACAGAATAGCCAAGATATAGTCCACAGAACTAAAAAAGCTCAACAGGCTGAAAGGAGCAAGTGGGAGGGAGAGAAGAAAGCAATCACAAGGGGGGAGGAAGGGAGGAATCTGGGAGGAAAAGATGGGTGAAGAGAGGAAAATGATCTGGTATTGGGTAGGCAAAAAGGACTGAAGCCCTGAGGGCCAACAGAAAGAATGGAAACAGGCAACATTGGGAGGTAGGAGGTTGCAGGGATCCACCAGAATGTTACAGCAACCTGAGAGGAGAGACACTCTCAGGACTCAAGGGAGAGGGAATTTAGATAAAATGCCCTACAGTGGGGAGAGGGAACTTATAGAGCCCACCAACTCCAACAGAAAGTCGGGCATCAAGTGAGAGATGGGATTGCTGTCCCACGGTCAAAACTCTGACTTATAATTGTTCCTGTCTGAAAGAATTGAAGGATGGAAATGGAGAGGAACCTGAGAAAAAGAAGGTCCAGTCACAGGCCCAAAGTGGGATCCAGCTCCAGGGGAGGGCCCAAGGCCTGACACTATTACTGGAGCACTCACAAAAAGGGACCTATCATGACTGCCCTCCAAAAAACCCAACAAGCATCTGAAAGAGTCAGATGCAGATAATTGTACCCAACCATGTCTAGAATCAGCTGGTCTCTGTGTTTGAATTAGGGAAAAGCTGGAAGAAACTTAGGATGAGGGTGACCCTGTAGGAGGACCAGCAGTCTCAATTAACCTGGATCCCCGAAATCTTTCAGACAGCGGACCACCAGCCAGGCAGCCTACACCAGCTGATATGAGGCCCCAACATATATACAGCAGAGGACTGCTGGGTCTGGGTTCAGTCAGAGAAGATGTACTTAACCCTCAAGAAACTGGAGTCCCCAGGGAGTTTAGAGGTCTGGTGGCGTAGGATGTGAGGAGGTGGGGACATCCCTATGGAGACAGGGGAGCAAGAAGGAGGTATGGGATGCAGAAGAGTCGGAGGGTAGATGGGGGGAGGTGAATAAAATCTGGAGTGTAAAAAAAAAGTTATATAAAAAGAAGAAATACAGATCTCCCCTTTGGGACCTCCCCATTCCTTCCACCCCCTCCATCCCTGCCACTATTGGGGTATTCCTCACTGGAAAGGGGGAAACATTTGAAATGTAAATAAAGTATGAAAAAAAGAAGAAATACATGAAAAACAAGCAAATATAAGTTTATGGCTAAAATTTATGTTTTCTATGAGTAAGTCTTAATGTTGTTCAGCATTATGAATGGTATGTTTTCAGAAATGTTTCTTAGTTGATTACTTGTGGAAGTTTAAGCCTGAACTTACATATTTTACACAAAATCTTATCTAACGTATCTCAACTATTGAAATTATGATTATTTAGTAATTAGGTGAAATACATTAATTTAAGTTTCAACATTGTATTTTGAAAATTGACTATGAAAAAATGGCAATTACAAGGTTACATAGAAACTTCTACTTTCAAACTGCCATTTGTATCCTTTTATACAATGTTTAAAGAATAAATTCTGAACTCCTATCTCTAGGTCTTTGGAACAAACATAAAACGTGTTTTTTTTACTATGCAAACAGTGAAAATGAATGAGGCTAACTGAAGCAGAAAATAACTTTATTTAAAGGATATAAATAAATTGACAGAAAGAACAGGAGAGTAATGGAGTCCAGAGCACAGATTCACTAGCAATTAGGGAACTGTCAGTTTTGGGTGGATCCTGTCCAGTCAGGCTGATGAGGCTTTGTTCACCTTGAATGATACAGCAAAGAATACAATGAATGGTACAATTTATCCTTTAGTTTACAGATTCCCAGATTATCACACTGCCAAACCACATTCTATATAGAAAATCACTAACAAATATTTTTCCTTAAAGCCTTTATATTTGAAGAAAAATCCCCCTCCCACCTCATAAGATTCCTACAATCATAAATGTTTCAAGCTGGGACTAGTAAGAGAAGTTGAACTGTTAAAAAAAAAAATTAATGTACATTTAACATGAAAAAAAAAACCCTGTACATTTAACATGAAAAAAAACCCAAAAAAAACCACAATAGTTTTCTTTTCAATCACTTATCAATCTACCTACGCTGTTATTCCAAAAATATCTATTGCATCCCAGGTATAGCAGTAAGTACTCAGAATTCTGTTTGTCATTTTTGCTCCCTGTTCTCTACTTCATTCTGTACTTTAGAAGGCTGATCAGTAATTATGGTTTTATATGGACTCCACAGCCCACAGTGAACCATAGAGATGAGGAGACAAATGGAGGTATTCAGTTCTAAATTCCTCCCTCCTGGGTCTATGTTTGGAAGTACCTATAGCACTGCATCAAAGCCCACCACTTGGTGGAAGCTGTTTGTATTTGATAACTGCTGGGAGATGGGGTTCAATTTTCTTTAAATGATGTGACCCCTGGTATAGAAACCACATGCTAGGGCAAGCCCCACTTCAGAATTAGTAGGAAAACGCACACTGGACTTATTGGGGGGAAAACAAATAAAAAGGTGGAAAAAAAAAACACATAGAGGAGGAAAACGAATCAGAGGAAGGTGGGGAGAGTCATTAGGGGAAGAGCTGGGAGGGGTGACCATATACAAACTACATTGCATGAAATTCTCAAAGAATTAATTGAAATATCATTTACAAAAGAATGCTTTAAAAAGGAGCGTTAGTCTGTCCCACCGCTCCAGCTCTCACTGGGGTTTTGCTGCCCACTGTCTTTGTTTGACCTTCCAGGATTACTTTTCTAAGAATAATAAGGCATCCTACAGTTACTGGTTAGAAGTGCTCCATAATCTCACATCCATTCTCTTAATACAAAATACTTTCTGAACATATCCTATCAAAACTTGCTTCAGTTATTCCACTTTGTAATGGCATGTATTTCTGAAAGAAACCATGACATTGGACAATTCTTTGTCAGTCAATTAATCAGTATGCTCTTGGCCTTATGAGACTTACAACGTAGCAAATATGCAGCTTTTTATACCTAAGCTCACTCACAGCCAGAAGCAGGGCCCTTGCTATGGGTTACATGAACAGGCATCAATTCTGAATTCTGAAATCTGCTTCGTTTGTACAAAGGTTTTCTGATAACTGTCCATAACACACATAAATGCATTTGCAAACTCTCACTGTGTTTTTCTACTTCCTTTTGTCCAGTTGTTTTTACCAGACTCATAAATAACTTCTATTCTACTAAACATTATATAATTCCACCTAGAAAACCATTGTATTGAGAGATCAACTGAAGTGAACACATAAGATGGATGCTGGTAATAGGAATCTCTTTAACCTAATATTTTAAAATCCAGTCTTATCCGAATGATCTGAATGAATTGCCTAAAGAGAGAACATTGGAAGATAAAGATTTTTCTCCTTTAAAAATAAAATAAGGAAACAAATAGTACCAGAATCAAAGATCAAGTACTGTCAACTCAGGTAAGAGGGGCAAAGTCAGTGTTCAGACCTTCCTATGAGCTCTGGTTGCAAACATTCAATGGGACACTTCCTTGAGAGTGAATGTAGAAGGAGCTTCAACAAAAGCAATGAATGCTTTTATTCACACAATTTACACAAATAAGAAATTTATAACCTAACTCAAGTGTGGCTTCAGGAAGAAGCAAAGATAAAAGAAAAGAAAATAAGAGGACCAGTGGAAGTACACCTTTCAAACTTGGAAAAATTATATTGGACCTTTGGGGAAATGGAGATGTAAAAGTCCCAAACTCTGGATGTAAACTGAGGAAAGAAGAAAAATGGTGCACCAGGGAAATACCTGAAGAATCAGCAGACACACATAGGATACATCTAGCCTTTGTCCCTGGGAACAGTTCAACACCTCAATATGGAGTAAAGAGCAGTACACTGATTGCATCCAGTCATATTCTACCCCCTCTGTTAAAGCTAGCTGCAAGATTCTCAGTATTTTTTTTCTTTATTCACAAGCTCTTATTATATGGAACTCTTTGGAGTTCACTTTGTCATCCAGGCTGGTCTCACATCCACAAAGATCTCTTTGCCATTCCCTCCTGAATGTTGGGATTAAAGGTATGTGTCACCATGCTGGGATGAATTTTTGTACCTATTGCCAATAGCTGAAATGATTCTGGAAAAGGTGAAACTCTAGGCACACAATTTTCTTCTAACTCTCTTCCAGCCCGATTAGTTGTCTCACATTTTGCTCACTATTCTGTTGAAAATGAAAGAAACTTGGAGGTATCAAGCTAATTAAAATTATTTAATAAACTAAAACGGTTATTTATTGTGGAAACTACCTATAATGTATGCGTCTGTTTACTCTGAAATGATAACTTAGATGATTGAAGAAAAAACAGTAAAAAAAAGAGATAAAATATTTAATAATGTACTGTGTATAGTTCACAGGGTCGGCCATTGCCATGCAAGCATAAGGACATGGCTTCTACTCCTTAGAACCCACAAATGACCTAGACAGTGTAGTAGACGTATCTCTCAGTGCTCTTAGTGAGATGAAAATAGGAGGTCTGAAAAGACAATAGCTGCTCTAAGGTTGGTTTGTCCAGAGGTAATATAACAGAGATTCTGCATCAAAAATGGCCAGGATTGACATACACATTGACACACAAACACATAGACACACAAACATAAACAGGCACACAAGTATTCATAATCATACATAAAAATGGGCTCACACACAAAACACATAATGTGTACAGGACACAAACATAAACACTCACAATGATTTTTTTTTTTAATATCTAATTGTCACCTTCATGGTGAGAAACAGGTAGTTTAATCATATTAACATTTATTATGGCTTTATTTAAGATACACTTTCCTATATGGGATTCTTTAATTGTTGTTTATTCACCAGAATAGCACAAAGTCAGGATTATGTGAATATCAGAAAAATGATGTTTTAGATGAACAAAATAGTTAATAGACAACCTAATATGCACTGAATTGTCAAAAAGACCTATATATTCTCCAAGAAAAACTTCATATTTGCCAAAGGAAAATCTACCAAGATGAACTCTCAATTCTGAACATCTATGCTCCAAATGCAAGGGCATCCACATTCGTAAAAGAATCTTTACTAAAGCTCAAAGCACACATTGCACCACACACAATAACAGTGGGAGACTTCAACACCCCACTCTCATGAATGGACAGATCATGGAACAGAAACTAAACAGAGACACAGTGAAACTAACAGATGTTATGAACCAAATAGATTTAACTGATATCTTTAGAACATTTCATCTTAAAACAAAAGAATATACCTTCTTCTCAGCACCTCATGGTACCTTCTTCAAAACTGACCGTATAATTGGGCACAAAACATGCATCAACAGATATAAGAAGATTAAAATAATCCCATGCATCCTATCAGATCACCACAGACTAAGACTGGTCTTCAATAATGACACAAACAATAGAAAGGCCACATACACATGGACGCTTAACAATCACTGAGTACAGTGATAACTTAGTCAAGGAAGAAATAAAGATGATTTAAAATTTAATGAAAATGAAGGCACAACATACCCAAACTTATGGAACACAATGAAAGCAGTGCTGAGAGGAAAACTCATAGCTCTGAGTGCCTCCAAAAAGAAACTGGAGAGAGCATACACAAGCAGTTTAACAGCACACCTGAACGCTCTAGAACAAAAAGAAGCAAATACACCCAAGAGGAATAGATAGCAGGAAATAATCAAACTCAGGGCTGAAATCAACCAAGCAGAAGCAAAAAAGAACTATACAAAGAATCAACAAAACCAGGAGCCAGACTAGCCAGAGGGCACAGAGATATTGTCCAAATTAACAAAATCAGCACCCTCATAGAAGTGGGGGTGGGGGGTGGGGGTGGAATAGGGGATTTCCGGAGGGAAAACTGGGGAAGGGGATAACATTTGAAATGTAAATAAATAAAATATCCAATAATAATAAAAAGAGAGAAAAGCTACAGGATAACTGTGAATTCCACAAACTGTTGGAGTAAGTAGAGAAGCCATATAGTTTTCTTGAAGTATATTCAAGGACAGTCAATTCTGTACTCAAAGTCATTGTGTCAGAAGACAGGATGGAAAGAATGTGAGAGCTGGGTGACAGGGAGGAGGGCAGGAAAATAACAGCAGCAGTGGTTACACATACTTAGCATTCCAGCATTGGCTTGTATTTACTGGTATACATCATAAATCCCAGGACACAAAAGACAGAGGCAGGTGGATCACTTGAGTTTACTGCCCATGCATCCTACATAGTGAATTTCAAGTTACCCAGGGTTATACAGTATGACCCTTACTCAAACAAATTTTAGGGTAGTAGCCACTTGTAGTTTGCATGTACCTTGTGATAGATGGCTCCCTACTCTAAAGTACACAGGCAGCATTAATGCAATTCAATCAGTAAAAAAATATTAAGACACTATATTGGGAAAGAGATGTATTCGTGGTTCCTACATAGAGTTGAAAGGGGATGTGGTAGTGAATGTGATCAAGATATATATTATATATCGCATCATTTTTAAAGAATAAATAAAAATATAAATGTCACTGGCCTGTTGTAAGCTGTGTATGTAAAATCTCAAATTTAAAGTAGAAAAAATGTGCATCTAACAGAAAAAATATAAAATAAATAAGCATGACTTGAGTTGAAAAATACACAGTTTAAGTTATTCAATTGCTCTACCCCCTCAAAAGAAAATGAATTTCAACTTAACTAATGTAAAGTTATGGTAGAAAGCACCAAATCATTTGATAGTTTACAAGACCTTGGAAAAGAAAGGCTTGCAAAAGAGGATCATCCTCTACATCTGAACCTTAAGATAATTACAAAGTTACAGACATCAAACTTGATGCTGTGATTGGATGAGACTTGTGAAAACTAGAAGTCAACATATTTTCCATGTGGGAAAGGAAAGAATCGATAGGGGCCAAGGGCAGTCAATAGCGCATTGCTGTGCTGAGATTCCCAAAGAACCATATGCTCAGAAATCTATGTCTTGTGTAGACATCTCTGCACTGAGTTGAGATTTCCAGTGTGTCACTGTCCTTTTATCCAGTGATCTTTGACAAACAAGAAACAAATAGAAGATTACTAGTTACATGAGTGCTGATGGTGGCTGACCAAAAATGTTTTCTCTAAAGGCAAAATTATTTTGGGATTGAAAAAGGAAGGAGAGCAGAGCTATTTAGTTATCCTGGTCAAAAAAAAAAAATAAAATAAAATAAAAATAAAAAATCGGTGGCGTATGTTTTAATTCAAGAAGAAAATACAAAATCAAAATCATTTACCCAATCATAATTCTGTGAAAATTTAATAAATTTTGTTTGGGACAGTGAGCATTCTATTGAGCAAAAATGATTAAGAGATATGGACTGTACAAGATGCTACTTTGCATTTACTCTCACAAATGGAGAAATTTGAATAGAAATTAAGATGTAAACATGAAGAAGGCACAATATTTTAATTATACTTTCTGTTGGGTTATTTTTCTATAAATATTTTTTTAATGGTAGATATCACTCTATATTATTAATTTCTATTTTTCATTTGAGACTATGTTTCAAGGTTTGGTTTCACCTGAACAATTATGCCTTGTTGAAGTGACCAGAGATCTATTTAAAACTTTAAAGCAGGAGTGTGGAAGTTTGTCTTCAAATGCTTAGACCTAATTTATACATTTTTGTTTTCCCCTTTTGTTTATTAATATGCACTTGCTAAAGAGATTAATTTGCATAAGTAGTGAACAGATGATGAATGTATGAAAAATAATTCAATAATTAAGTTCCATACTGGTTTTGTTCATTTGGTTTGTTTTGGTTTTGTTGTATTTTCTGGTGGGGATGGTAAGTCTAATGAATTCAAATTTTTATATTCTATAAATTCATGATAGCATATTTCTTCAATACTCATAAATAGTCAAAAAAGAATACAACTACATATGCATACTTTATCTTTCTACTAGTTATTGTTCATATGTATGGTGGGTTGGCTTTTGTGGATGGAGTCATATATGTGTCATGGTACACATATGATGGTCAGGGGACAACTTGTGGGAGTTGATTTTCACCTTCCAATAAGTGAAGCCATGGGTTAGAGATCAGGTACTCAGATTTGGAAGCATGTGCTCTTACCACTGAGTAATCTACAAGCTCTGCATGCATACTGTATATGGTCTTAACCCTAACTAAGGCATCGAAGAAAAAAAAAAGGCAACATAATAATTTGATATCAAGTGTAGATTATTTAAAGCTATACTTTGCTGTCTGGTAATATTTCCTTTTATGACAAATGCATTATTAGATATTATATAGTTTATATGACATAAAATGAGAATCCATCTATCAACTTGGGTTCAAGACATATAATACAATGAAGGAAGACATATAATACAATCTTATAACAACACAGAAAATATATAATAATAGACAAGATAGTTTTTAAGTTTTTTAACAATGCCCAGAGTTAAACTTAGGATCTAGTTCATCTTAGTCAAACTTTCATAGTTTTACCATATCTTTTGAGACTTAAGGAAAATTTAACTTTGATCTTTCAATCAAACAAAAACATACTTAATGTATATTGTCAGAACATAAAGAGCCCCATATCAAAGGGAGGAACAGTGTTGAAGAAGAAGGTTGTGGCTCCAGATTTTGAACAGCCTGCCTGCTGTGGTCATTTGTTTTGTGTTGTAGTTTTATTTGCATTGGTTTTAGTCTGTATCCCTTATTTTTAGAGTAGAGACCTCACAGAGAGTGTGCAATTGTTCCTTGCCTAAAACTGCTTCTTTTACCACGATTTTTGCTCACCTGTCCTGGTTTCCCCAAAACAATAATTAAATGGTCCTCAAGCTTCCATTTAGGTCCATTTATAAATTCTTTCATTAATGAGACTAACACTTCAAAAAAGAACTTCAATTTCTCAGGAATTTGATTCAGAATGACTCAGAGCATTGGGGTTCAAGGGCATATAGAACTCGGCAGCTCTTATCATAGTGACCAGGAAGCAGGGACAGTAAATGCACTCCTCATGTTGGTTTTGAATTTGAATTTCTATGGAATAAAGTTAGTCACCACAGAAGAACTCTATTCCTTGATATGTAAGCTGAGAAAATTAAAGAAGTGTTTTACTGATAAATAACTTTTCTTTAGTAGTTCTAAATATGTATATTTGCCAAACTGAAATGATTGAATCCAGTTCTGCAATAAATATGCATTATGCATAAGCCCCTTGGATTAATTAGAATGCTGTATTCAAATGCTGTGTTTATTATTATTCACACATTGTATAAACTAATGGCACACAGATAAATGCATTTTTTTAAAAGGGTCAAAGTGTTTTTGCTTAGTAGGTGTGCAAAAGTTATCAAAGCAAGAGAATTTGCTTCTCTAATACCTATGAATTTTTAAGGATTAATTTCTTTTATGTTATGCAAGTTTTTTGTCTGTTTCTATGTATGTGTAGCATGTGCTACTTAATCCCTAAGGAAAGCAGAAGAGGGCTTCCGATGCTCCCAGAACTGGATTTTGGGTTGGTTGTGAGCCACCATGTGGATGCTTCTAATTGAAGTAGGGCAATAGTTTTCTTCATCACTGAACATCTATCTCCCTACCTCTCAGATAGTACTTCGTAGAGAAGGTTTTTCACTCAACATGCAACTATGACAAACATTTAGTTAGTATCACATGTCTTAACTGCATGTGACTGCATCGTCCCCAATAACTCCATCTGAGTCTTCTCTGAAAACAAGTTCCAGGTTCCAACTTCTAAAAGATAAAGATACTTTAAGGGTTGAAGTGTTAGATTAGCTTGTTAGGTGATTACTCTGTAAACATGAGAGCCCATGTTCTATCTTCAGAACAAAAGAGAAAATTGTGTGGTGTAGCATATACTTGCAATACTTGCTTGGGAAGCAGATCATTGGGGGCTCAACAGTTGGCCAACTTAAGACTTGGTAAATCCCAGGTTAGAGTAAAATCCTAAGTACGTGGGGATGATCTTGATGTACAATGATTTGGCCAAGGAAATTTGTTTCTTGCCCAAACTTATTCACTATCATCCAAATATGCCCCCAAATTAAAAAAAAAAAAAATCTTTATGGAATTAATTCACTTTCCTGTTTACAGTTGTGCTGTACCTTTTATATGGTCCAACTGTATTGTGGTTTTTAACATGCTGATTTAGCATTTACAAGAAACAACTATCTCTCTTTGGGCTCTGCATTTCTTTGCTTATGTGCTGTTATTATTACATATTGGAAAGGAAAAGGATCATTAACAGGCACATTATTAGGGACAAAAATTACAGCAAAGCAAAGTATTAGTGTACAAGAGCAGAAATGCACACAGCAGTCCAGTGCATTGACAGTTTTGGAATTTGGTTTCTTTAAAAAACACAGCAATATTATAAGATTATGTTTTCTTTTTAATCCTAGGTATGAGATATGAGGCTGCTTCATACTATAGACAGCAATGGATTAAGTTTGGCCTTGTGCTCTATCAGGGGCATGATTTTTCCAGCTGCAGATTGTTCTGATTTGTGACACTTTGAATTCTGGGAATTTTTCAGAGGGTATATAAATGCTAGCACTCCGAGAGAGTTGGTAGGTTGTTGGTGGGTTCATGGTTGGATATTGATTGTTGTTGACTGTTGTTGGTTGGTTTTGGTCATGGTTTGTTAAGTAGTCATACACAAAGAAGTAACACGATTAAGAAGGTGTTAGATATTGGGGGGGGGGGGTTGCAGAGGGGAAACCAGGGGACATTTGAAATATAAATAAATAAAATAACCAATTAAAAATGTTTTAAAAAGAAGAAATGAGCTATCTTTTCAGTGAAGATTAAACTTTCCCCAAGGGACTTGATGCCCCTAATCTGCAGGATAATGATAATGTTGGCCTTTTTAAACCCCTGGTTTCACTCGGGATGCCCTTTCCTTTTTGCTTTATCTATTTTCTTTCTATCTAGTTGTAATGAGTTGAAAGGGAAGAAAAAGAGTGGAGAAGGATGGAAGAAAGAAGTCCCAACAAATTAGCAACGACAAGCTATGGCCAGGAGTGGTGCAAATGCCCAGGAACTCAGCATATTAGAAGTAACTGAATGAATCTTTACTTCAAGTGGCTTTGGCAACAGTTATTCAGCAACTTCAAGTTCACAAAAGAAGATACGCCTAAGTACCTAATTTTTTTTTTTAATGTGATAATTATGACCTTTGTTTTAAAAGACCTTCTTTCCACTCAATGGAGAGATGTTTTAAAAGTATTAATGTTAAGTGAGAGCACTAATTTTACATTGTCCATGTACAATTAGTTCACTGATGACCCTTACCAAACTATATGCCCATTTAAAAGTGTAATAGAATGGCATTGTATATGTGTCTGCATAACAATTTTTTTTTTCCTTTTGAATTAAAGTTTCACCTCATATGATTTGTTATCATTGTTCAGAATACAGCTATTGTCTCTGATTCAGTTTGATATCCTCCACAGAGACTAGCATGGCAAGGTGAAACTGAGGGTATTATCATTCTATGTCCACATAAGTTCCTTCTGGATGATGAGGTTTGAGGAAGTAAAGAATAGATGCCCAACTTAAATATCATAATATAAATAATTGCTGGAAGCTTAAACACTAGCTACCTTACCATATTGTTGAACACTGCTAGTGACATATCTGGAGCTTCTAAAAGTTTTGTTTCAAGTCATTAAAAAGGAGGAGCTGTTACAGGATAAAGTGTAAGCAAGTACATACATTAGGATATGTTCTAATAAAGGAATAATGTGCAGTCATCTAAGATTCCGTGTAGATGATTTATCTTTAATTAAAATGTATGCAGGGAATTATTCTGGAAGCTGGATTTCTTTACCTTATGCTAGACCTGAGTAACCACACAGAGAAACCAAGATTTATGTAAATCTTCACCTCAATAGTTAAGCAATTAAATGACCTACCTTAACTTTCTATGCTAACTTAGTTACCTCCCAGATTCATCCCATGATAGTTACATATTATTATTGATTTGGATCTTTGGGGTTCAGGTGTGATTCCAGATCTCACACTGGACCCTTTCCTCATGGCTCCAGTTCCTCCATCCTCCTCACTGATCTGAATCTCACTCTCTTCCTCTCTCTGTCCTCTTGCTGGGAGACATCCCTTCCTATTCTTCCTTCTTCTCAGCCATTGGAAGATCAGCATTTATTGACAAGTGAGAGAATAAATAGTAAGAACTGTTCACACAAACTTGAGACAGGAGATTCTTGTTATAAGCATTACAAAGCAAGTCCAGATTGAAACAAGATATGAGGGCAAAATCAGCATTTGAATAGCATAAGGGTAAACTTTGCACACTATACAAAAATGTTATGCCTCAATTGGTGCTATAAAGCATATTCTGTATAATATGAAAAATTATTATGTTGGCAACTAGAAACAGGAAGCTAAGAAATCCCAATTGTTGTTTAAGCAAAGTATTAAAACTTAATTGAAAAATAATAGAAATTAAAATATAAAAGTGGATCAACTGTAGGTGGTTTATTTCCTTTATTATTTATCTGATTCAAATATTCAACCAAGACAGTATTTTAATTTCATGATCACAGTAAAATAAAATGTATTTTGTTATTTTTAAACAAAGTTGCTCAATTTACATAAATTGAATTAATCTCCTTTTATTAAGTAATTACTCTATTAATCACTACTGAATAGGACAATGTGATAGAAGCATGCAAATCACTGCACCATTGTTAGTTCCTGGAGTAGTAATGAGGATACAGATGATTTATTTTAATGTAAAAGGTGCTTGGCTTTCTGTGTGGAATCCAAAGAGCATATCAATTAGAAGATACCCAAATGTGTGATCTCAAACTCAACATAATGACCTGGTTCAGAAAATGAAAATAGTTTCATTTTTCTATTATGTATCTAGGCTTTAAAATGGCTTTTATATATCTATTATTTAATCGATGTGTGTGTGTGTGTGAGAGAGAGTGAAAGAGAGAGAGAGAGAGAGAGAGAGAGAGAGAGAGAGAGAGACTAAACAAACATGAAGACAATGTCCATTGGTGTTAATCTCTTAAATTTGGCCAGAGCTGAAGAATGTGAAGATTTCTGAAGATTAAGGACATCTCACTGACACTGGACATTCTACACTTGGTCTCTGGCATACACCAAAACACAAAGTCCATAGATAACTCTGAGGGATGCACAGCCTAAACAAAACAGACTTCTCAAGAGGACAGAAATAGTTAAGGGACCAATAATTGAAAGTACCTTCAAAATCACTAAAAGTTCCTTAATTTCTAATTATGTGCTTGTGTCTATCAGAGTAACTGTCCTATGAATCTCATCCTTGGATTGTCAACAAAATTACAAGGTATTTTGTCTCAAAAGAAGTATATTGTACTCACTATTTTCCTATAAGGATGATATAAAAAAAACCCAAGAATAACTTAAAACAACCAATAGTACTAATATATATATATATATATATTAGTATATATATATTGTATTTTATCCTATGCATCCATACTGATAACATATTGAGTTTATAAATTAGGTGAAGTAAAAAAACTGTAGCATCTGATAATAAATAGCACACTTGAAAGAATTTTCTACAATTATGGTTAAATGCCTGCAATGTCTTCCTTTTGAAATACAATATTAAAAAATCACACTCTTTCTCCTGGTGATGTGAGATGATACAATGCATACAGGATTAGTTGATGGAGAGAAAATGAGATTGGAATATGGTTGAACATTATTTTGAGACAGGCTGACTCATGACAGGCTTGAAATTGGCAGTTCAGAAGACAAGGCCTAAATTTTTGTTTCCAACAACTGGGGAACTCCAAGTAAGTCCAGGCCTCAGAAACCACCTTGACACCAGACTGGCTTGAGGCAAGGACAGTGGGTCAGCAGCTGTTTCCAGACTTCCCAAATGGTTCTGGAATGTCCCTAGAGATAGAGCCAATGATAGACATCACCTGCCCTTTCCAGGATTTTCCCTAATGTACTTTAAATAAGGCCTGCCAGCTCACTTGGGCATCTTCATCTTGGAATGCGAGACCCAAGCACACTGGACTTCTGCAGAATAAAACACCCTTTGCTTTTTCATAGTATTTGAGTATGGGATATCATTCTTTGGTTAATCATGGATCCTTAAATGTGTCTATAGAAGGATCACTTCAGCTGCAATAGCTTAAACTTGATCCAAGGCAAGTAGGTTGCTATCCAACTCATGGGTGGTAGTATTTTGAGCATGGGTGACTCAAGTCCTGAGCTGGACAAAGAGTGAAGCAGCAAACACTTCAATGAACTGTGTTACTGAAATGGATGGTGTGGGATTTAGTACTCAGGAAATGCTTATTTCTGGAGCTTTTAGATGGGATATGGTAAAAGCTCAGTTGAACACAGGTTACTGAAAATACAGTTAATAAAAATATGGAAGAGGGAGGCTATTACATTAGGTTCCTGGATTATGAAATACTTTATCAAAAACTAGATGATTTAAACAGAGACTATCTTGTAATTGAGAGGTTAGAAATGCAGAGCCAAGGTGATGGCACCCCTGTATGAAACCTCTGAGCTACAGAACTTATCTTACTGTATTCCTCACCCAACTTTCCTTTCTCCCCCCTTTTCTTCTTCTTTTGCTTCCTCTGTTCCTCTTTTCTCCCATTCTATTCTCTCTCCTATCCTTCCTTCCTTGTAATGTAGTCGAGGATTACCTAAAACTTGCGTAATTCCTCTCTCTACTCCCTGAGTGCTTGGCTTCCAGGCACTTTGGGCTCTTCTAGGAAAGAAACTTGTTACTGGATTCAGTGTCAGTTTTCATAGTCCGAAAACTTTATCTGCAAAAATTCTATGTAAAAAAATAAAATATTCTGAGGACATGGGAGTTAGGATTTATCATATTTTTTCACTAGTTACAATTCAAACAACAGATTGGTAATGAAAAAAAAGTTCTTTATGCAAACAATAAAAGCAAAATTAAAATTAAGAAAATTATGCCAACTTTGTCCCATTCATTTTAGTAATTTGTGCATTATCACTAAAGAATTGATAATTTAAAAATAAAATTATTTCATTTGAAAATCTATGAGCTAATGACTCATTTAGATGAACCACAGAAAATGTGTCTGATTTAAACACACCCAATAACACATACACATGTCCAAATATATACATAAATGCAATCTCTCTTTCTCTCTCTCTCTCCCTCTCTCCCTCTCTCTCTCTCTCTGTCACACATACACACACACACACACACACACACACCCCTGAATCTAAAATCATGTCTACTTCACTTAAATAAACACACGACTATAAAGAGTGTCTCTCATTTTGCTTATTTGTGATAATGAAAATTTGCTTTACTTCTAACACACAAAAAAATCTTTCTGATTTTGTAAATTTCTTGGGAATTCTCCTTCTTCCCAAATCAGCAGTTTCCTTTTGGTCTTAGTGTCACATAAGTACTATAAAAAGATAACCAAAATTCAGAGATAGGCATTTAGAGAAAATAGAAACATATGAAAGACAAAGGAAAAGACACAACTTATTTAACATCCGTTTAATTAATTTAGGGAACACAAGAACTTGAGCATCTTGGTCTCACATAAATTTTATAAAACTTAATTTCAATCCCATTGCCACTGCAGTACTGATCATCTAGGTTAAATTTCGACAAGTGTTATACATGAAATTAGAATAACAATACAGTGCTATTTAGTGATAAAGAAAAGATAAGATTATTTATTAAAACTCATAGGCAGAACCTGGCACATAGTTTTAGTCAACTTGACAGAAGACAGAGTCATTTGAAAAGGGGGAACTTTAGCAGAGAAAACTGATGGTTGATGTGGAAGTACAACGATAAGTGGAGCCAACTCTGGGTAAGTAGTCCTAGGGTGTATAGAAAGAAACCCACTAAGCCAGGAGAAGCCATTCAATAAGGATAGTTCCAGTATTACCTGTTTAAATTATTGCCCTGACTTCTTTTGATGAAGGACTATATCTTGTAAGCTGAAATAAATACTTTGTCCCCAGATTTGCTTTTAGTCATGGTCTTTATTACAGTAATAGAAACCTAACTTAGATAGAAGAAGTAGATTGCCAACAGAAATGAGTGTGTCTTCCTTCTGTTGATTACTTTTCCTGTTATATTAACATACAATGGCTTGGTAGTTAATTTTGCTTGTCAACTTGATTGGACCTGGAATCAAAGAGAGATGCTTATGATTGAGATTCTATGGCTGTTTCTTGGTAGGACTAACTGAGTGGAAGGAAAGCTTTCCTCAGAGGGCATGACATGTTCATACAGCGATTTAAAAATAAAGGAATCCAAGGAAAAAGTTGTCACCTTTTGCCTGTTCAACTTCACCTCTTGCTTGTGAGTGTATCTAATCTATGGATACCACAGTTGGTGGCACCTTCTGCTGACATGTGAATCTAATTATTTGGCTTTCTAACACTGACTGAAAAATTAGAAATACTAGGTATCCTCCAAGCCTTCGTTATCATATTGTGACTTCTGAGTCATCCAGATTTATGTATTAAGCAACTACCAGGTTCATATCTTCTCTACTGTAAGGACGATCATTATTTGGTTATACACCATGTACTATGTAAGGCAATCTAATAAATCCCCTTTGTCATATTCCTCTATTGAATCCTAATACATTCAGATATGTTCATTGTCTCTTAAAACTCAAGACATAAAACATTTTATATAAAAGTTTAGAAGCATTATAGCTAAAATGTTGACAAGTTTTTCATAAGCAACAGATACATTCCAAAGAGTCTTTGTAGGGTTTACAATTGCTAACCTTAAATGAAACCTACACAGTCACTACTAGTTGTTATATAAGCATCTTCTTGCATATAATTACACATATTCATCCATGTATATGAACCTATCCATTCTTCATATTATTCAGTTATTCAAACAACAATAACAATATTTGTTATTTATTTCCAAGTGACTTATCACTGGAGTGGATATACAGTGAAGATTTTTGCCTACACTTGACTTGAGGAAGTTTATTCTCATGGGAGAAAACAGCTTGAGTAAGAAGAGGAAATAAGGAGCTTGCTTTTTTTCCACTATTGCACTAAGCACTGGAAATGAAGTTTTAGGTGTGTGGGGGCATTGGGGTTCTGGAGTTAAGGTCCTAGAGTGAGCCTAGAACATGACAAAATATGTGCAAGGGGTAACAAGTATGTTTTGTGATAAGTAATCAGAGTATCAACTCTGTGCATATTAGACAGAGTGGTACAAGACAAGGTAGCACTCAATGACACCCACAGTCATAGACAGATAATCAATATGCCCAAAAGAATATCAAGCTATGTATCAAAAAGTAGAACGCTGCCTAAGATAAAACAATGAAAATGAAAGAAACATATTTGCATCTTTGTGTTTAAATATTATCTTTATGACAATAATTATTCAAAATTGGAGTCTCAATGAAAAGACAAGGAATTTAAGGAACTAGGTGCCTTTTCTATTGTGGTTTCTTAGACATCGTATAGTTTTATGGCTCCTAACTGTCAATGTTCTTTTTCCTCCCACTTCCCTACTTACTAGCTATCAACTTAGTTCAATTTCTGGAGTTACAGATTTTCCTCTGCCTATTACATTTACCAACTTTTTGCAAGTAAATATGGTTGAAATTTCCTATATGATATAGTTGGGGGTGAATAAAAATATTCTCCCAATATCAGTTTCAAATGTGTCAGATCTTTGACTTAAATTTGAATGTTTCATAATCTATACAAAAATATATGACCTCACTTAAGAGAACCCTTTTGAGAGGGTTCTCAAAAGAACCCAAAAGAGAGACCAGATACATACATATTAATGGATTATGCTAACTGAATGTCTCCCATAAAACCATACACATAAAATGGGTAAGAAAATAATAACTATTTTATTTCAAGACTAAAATCACATCACGAGTCAGATGTGGTGGCTTATATCTGAAATTCTAGCACCAAAGAAGTTGACACAGGGAGATTATTAAGAGTTAAAGGTCATCCTAGACCACAAAGTAAGTTTTAGACCATCAAAATCTGTACAGTGAGACCATGTCTATAAATAAATAAATATGCTAGGATGTATTTCACTTAGTAAAGTGTCTACTGAAAAAGCATAACTATCTGAGTTTGAGCTTCAATGCTCACATTAAAGCAATGGGAGTGGTGGCTTGCTTTTATAGTTCCAGTGTTAAGACAGAGACAGGAGGTTACTGGGGAAGTTTGGTCAGTCTGCATGTCCCTGTGAGAAACCTCCTCTCAACAAATAATGTTCATGACTCTTCACAAATGAGAGCAAAGCTTGTTCTCCAATCCAGACACATGTGCACATATCTGTACATGTACACACACATGTTTTTAAAATAAAAATACACAAATAAAGAAATCATGCTTCTTGAGGGAGTTATGTTTTATATTATTCAGGCACCAATTTAAAAAAGAGGCTTGACACACACGTACTTTCACATTATTCATGTTTACTTAGCAATTTTGTTCATTTTTCTAGAATGTTCTGAGTTCATTCGGGCTGGATAAAAGCTATGTAAGATGCTATTTCCACCACCACCAATGGTGATAATGAAGGTACTAATGAGTAAGCATTTTGAAAATAAAATTATTCCAAACTAGGAAAAATATCTCTTGACATTAAAATTGATTCATGAAAACATATGGAAGCAGCAAGATAAATACAGCAGTGTGTGTCTACCAGAGACTTCATTTGTCATTTTTGTCAGCCTTCAAACATTTTTTTTTCCAATGTGTGAAATACAATCTGGGGGAAAAATTAAGAATTTGTCAAAGAAAAGCTTAAATCTGAAAGATTCATCCATCAGTCTGAGGCAAAACTATTGCCAATTTGACTGTAGATTTCCGAGGCTTTACCTCTGATTTGGGTTCCCACGTGGTAATGACAAATAAATCCTATCTCAAGCTGAAGTTGTTCTTTCCTATCAGCTACATAGAGATCACCCTTTGAGGGATAGTGCAGGTCTCGTGTAGTAAAATAGTTAACTGAACTAAAGCCACAGCAAGACATACCAAGGTCTTTGACCTTTTATTTATACATTGGTTTGTGATTTACATAGCTACTTGTTTCATATTGTGCCTCAAAATATACAAATAATAAATCCTGACAATCTAAGGGAACTACTGCAAATTTAAACTTTGAGGAAGCAAATCTGCACAAGACACTGTTGACTTTAGAACCTTGTCGTATATGCTGGGAATGAAGGCACATCATCAGAGGATCAGCCATGCCTCTATCTCTAGGTGGATAAATATAGGTGCCTCGATTTAGTCTGTCAGCAGTACCTGTAGATGCTACAGAAAAACACAAGATTATCTAGGCAACAGAGAAACAGACAGGGAAGGGACTGTTCAGGTATCCTCTTAGACAGTTTGTTAGTTAAGATACGTAGCCTGGAATGCGCACTTGGAAAGTAATGAATGGACATGCTACATTGTCTGACATAAACATTGAAATAGAGGTTACTTAAACAGTATGTGAGGGTGAAAAGACTAAATAGCATTCCTCAAGACAAAATATGTACAAATCAATCTCTAGAAGTCATTTTGAAAAGACCTCTGTGAAGGCAATTGTGCCAGATGTCAGCTCTTAAGATTGTATCAGTCTTCTTCCCTAAGTAGATCCTCAGAAAGCCCACTGGGGACAGATGAATTTCAGTTAAATTCCAGTGGGCTCCAAGCACAAGCATTCTTTATGTATAAAAGATTACCACTGGAAAAGGCTGTTATCATTATAAAAAACACTCTTCCCCTGGGGGGAGCTCAAACTTTTGTTTAATTAAACTTCCTCCTTTAAAACAAAACAAAGGACATGTGTAGAGAAAATTCTGCAATCTTAAGAATCTTCTCTATCTTTAAGCTTCTCGTTAATTTTAAGAAAAACAAATAGATACATGTGTCTTCTTTGGGCAGAAAGAAAGAAAGAAAGAAAAGGAGCATATGCCTAAAAGCCATACCTAAAGAATTTTACTCTTGTCTGCCTGAATACTTTACTGTTTCTAAAACAGGAGAAGGTATTGCATGGACATCATTTTGTTCAGTCAGTCAAACAGTTCCTAGAATTGTCTTATTACAGAACTCTCTTGAAATTTGAAATTGCTTACTATGAAAATTACAACCTGCAGTTTACACAGGCTAGGCTTTGTACTGTACATGCAACCTGTTGTTTATCAAAATGTCATCATATGACATTAACTCTATTTTTCAGTAAAGAACAACAAATAGAATCTGGTCCTCATTATTTCCTAGCCAAGGTCTTAAGTGCAGTGTCAATTTGTACAATTATGTGGTATCAGTCTTTATGATCTTACATGTTTAGATCTGTAGTGCAAATGTGGTGCTAATTTCTTCTTCAGACACAATAATATAGATTCTCCCAACTAGAGTTGCAAGTTCTACAGCAGTTATGTACAAAGTTAGAATATATTGATCCATTTCTGACAATACTATGAAAAAATCCTTATAAAATAGGCAATTAGAAATTTAAGAAAGACAGAGGAGAAAGCATAAAATGCTGATGAACTAAAATATAAAACAAAACTAACAAACAAATGAAAAATTGGGCTTTTGATCGAATAGGTTATCCAAGAGCTGAAAGTGCCCATTGCACTAGAGTTTAGGTATTTAGCTAGAAGAATCCTTAAGTTAGTCTAGGGCATGCTCTAGGTCTCAACATAGCCTTAGGTTACTACCTTTATTTGTACAGTAGATGAATTCATTTCTTTGAATGAAATTCTGGTCAGGTGTTTTAAGTAAAACAGTGGATTATCTTCTCTCCTGACACAGTGAAGCAGATTCAGAAGCAGCCTTTTCCCCCACCCCCATTGTTCTATGATGTTTGCTGAAGACATAACTAAGAAAGGCATTGATTTACCTTCTTCTAGGAAAACATTTGTTATCCAGTGTTGTCTCAAGCACCTACTACATAGAATAGTCTTCCGTTTGTCATCCTAATCTTTCTAGTTTTGACAGCCAAGTAAAACTAGGGCCAGTTTTACATAAAAAGAATTGGATTTGAAAATTCCTATTGTGATCTTTGGAACACCGTTCCAACTTTTTTTTTTTTTTTTTTTTTTTTTTTAAATATCATTCCTTTCTTTTACATCTCAAATGATATCCCCCTTCCAGGTTACTCCTCCCAAACCCCCCATTCTATCTGCCCTCTCTTTCCTTCCTTTTGTCTCTATGAGGGTGTTTTCCGACCCACAAATCCATTCCTGCATCCTCCTGTGCTGGGGCATCAAGTCTCCACAGGACCAAGATGTCAGACAAGGCTATCCTCAGCTACATATGTATCAGGAGCCACGGATCCCTCCTTGGTTAGTGGTCTAGTCCCTGGCAACATTGGGTAGCCCAGCCACCTGACATTGTTCTTCCTACGGGGTTGCAATTCCCCTCTGCTCCTTCTGCAAGCTCCCCAACCCGGGTCCCAAAGCTCAGTCTGATAGTTGGCTTGAGCATCCACATCTGAATTTATCAGGTACTAGCAGAACCTCCCAGGAAACAGCCACACCACGTTCCTATCAGCAAGAGCCTCTTGACAAGAGCAGCAGTGTCTGTGTTTGGTATCTGCAGACAGGATGGATCCTTAGGTGGGAAGGTCCCAGGATGGCCCTTACTTCCATCACTGCTTCATTTTTTGTCCCTGTCTTTCCTTTGGACAGGAACATTTCTGGGTTAAAAACTTTGAGATAGATTGGTGGCCTGTCAACTAGGGACTGTGCCTATCTACTGGAGGTAGTCTCTACAGGTTCTATGCCCCCTGCGCATTTCAGCAAAAGTCATCCCCTTTGGGTCATATCCTTTGGGTCCTGGGAGTGTTTTGCTTCCTTGTCATCTGGAACGTTCCAGTGGCTACCCCTAGTTCCTTATCCCCCACTGCAACATATTTTTATTAAAGTTCCTGACATTTTGTATGTCTCGACTATCCCCTCCAGTACCTGACCCTGTCCCCTTTTCCTCCCCCTCCAACTTTCAATAAACAGAACTGCTCTCCCCTTTCAAGAAGAACTACGAATTACTAAGAAGCTGCGTGCAACAGATGACATTGTTGAAAACCGACTTCAGCTTTGTGATCATCATTTAAAATGACCCTAAGAAACTACTCTACTACCAACCTCTTTGTGTCCCTGGAAAAACGTTTTAGTACAAAATAGTTTTTCTCATATGACTCCAAAAAGATTAAAGGGTGCTCACTCACTTGCCTGTGTCTGAGGCACAGATTCTATACTATCATTTTCCATCTGTTATCACATTCTCTAGTGACCTCATGGTACCATATGCTTGTAATTCTTAAGATTCTCCTTCACCAAGATCCTTGAACTTCAGAACGCCTTCCACTAGAGAGCCAACACGGACTCAGAGCAGAGAACAGACACAATTTGGTGTGAAAATTCTTCAGTATTCTTCCTGTTCTGTGCACCTCTTTTACTTCACCTCCTTAGCACACTTACTTGCTTACACGAGGTGGTTTTAACCTCTTTTACCCTTTTCTATAAGAGGAAACACCATTCCTGCCTAACCTGTGAAGTTGTAGATTGCATGGGCAGAAAGTCTTCTGCAGTGTAGTAGTTCTCTTTCATTCAGTTCTCATGTCTGCTTCCCTAAAAGTTACAAATACTACTGCTGCTACTATGACTGCAACTACTACGATTAATCTCTTTTAAAGGACTGCTTTCTACCTAAGTCAAAATTTGTTTGTTGTTTTTTGTTTGTTTGTTTACTCTAAATTGCTAAGGAGACATGAAAATAGCATAATGTTTACAGTTTTTCATTAGTTGATTCTGAGAGTGGAAGAAAAATCCAGGGAGTACAAATTTTACATCTTAGGAAAAAGAGGATGAGAAATAATACCATAAGGAATGAAATACAGGGGATATTTAGATTCCTCCAAAAGCAAACCTAGTAGTATTATGATTGACAGGAATGAACAGTTATGAAAAATAAATAGCTTTCTGCAGCTGGGAGAATAATATAGAAGTGTTGATTTAAAATGCAGGGGTTAAAGCATGTTCCAAGAACAAAGCTTGCTTGCTTTATTATTTATTTACTTATTTATTTATTTTAAACTTCAGATTATATTCCCCTCCCAGACCATCCTCTGACTGTTCTACATACATCCCATACTTCTTCCCCACCCTCCCTGTTTCCACAAAGATGTCCCCACCCTGACTCCCACCCCATCCTACCTCTAAACTCCCTGGGGCCTCCAGTCTCTTAAGGGTTAGGTTCATCCTCTCTGATTAAACTGAGACCTGCCAGTCCTCTGCTGCATATGTGCCAGGGACCCCATATCAGCTGGTGTATGCTGACTGGTCAGTGTTCCAGTATCTGAGAAATCTCAGGGGTCCAGGTTAATTGAGACTGCTGGTCCTCTCACAGGGCCACTGTCCTCTCTAGCCTCTTCCAGCTTTCCCCTAATTCAACCACATGTGTCAGCAGTTTCTGTCCATTTGGTGGGTGTCAATATCTGCATCTGACTCTTTCAGCTGCTTGTTGGGTCTTTCAGAGGGCAGTCATGATAGGTCCCTTTTTGTGAGCTCTCCATAGCCTCAGTAATAGTGTCAGGATTGGGGCCTTCCCTTGAGCTGGATCCCACATTGGACCTGTATCTGAACTGTCTTTTCCTTAGGATCTTCTCCATTTCCATCCCTGAAGTTCAGACAGGAACAATTTTGGGTCAGAGTTTTGACTGTGGGATGACAATGCCATCCTTCACTAGATGCCCTGTCTTTCTGCTGTAGGTGGGCTCTACAAGTTCCCTCTCCCCAATGTAGAGCATTCCGTCTAAGGTCCCTCTTTTTGAGTCTTGAGAGTCTTTAACCTCCCAAGTCTCTGCTACATTCTGGAGGGTCCCTTTAAGCTCCTAACTCTTGAGGTTGCATGTTTCCCTTCTTTCTGCTGGCCCTCAGGCATTTCAGTCCTTTCTTCCCACCCAACACCTGATCATGTCCCCCTCTCTGCATCCCCATCTCCTTTGTCTCCCTGGTTCCTCCCTACCCCCTTGTGATTGCTTCCATTTCCCTCCCAAGTGGGACTGAAACATCCTCGCTTGGGCCCTTCAGCTTATAGAAAATGCGGTTCATTAACACAATAGAATACTACTCAGCTATTAAGAATGAGGACATCCTGAGTTTTTCAGGCAAATGGATGGAACTAGAAAATATCATCCTGAGTGAGGTAAGTCAGACACAAAAGGACATCCATGGTATGTACTCACTAATAAGTGGATATTAGCCAAAAAAAAGTGCAAAATACCCAAGATAAAGCCCACAGAACTCAAAAAGAACAAAGCATTTAAAGTTACACTTCTTTTAGACTCATCTCCCTGGCTGTAACCCCAGGATATAATCTCTACTCTAACCAACACATGTGGCTGACAATGCAATCTCTGCTGAGCTTAAAGCAAATTTCTTCAGTCCTCATTATTCCACATTAATTGGATTGGACACAATTTCTCTGAAGAATTGGATTCAACAACCTTAAAAATTCAGAGTTTTTTGGTTTTTTTTCCCAGAGTTTGTTTTTAATCAATTTGTTAAATGACGCCAGATTTCTTTGGACTCTACATAGCCACATATGCTATTGGAAAGTTAGCTGAGTCACCTGTCATCATTTTTGTTCACTGTCACATTAGATTGTACTTCTTAAAGATTAGTTCTCATTTACTAATAGCAATATGTGCCATTCCCAGCACAAACCATTCTAAAGAACTCACAAAAGATGAAAGCATTTGATAAACAGTTATAGATTCCAAATTATTCATTGATGCACCTACAGAACTAATGAACTGGATGTTTATAACGATGATGAAAGAGTCAATTAGCCCCTCATGGTTTGCAGGTTATCAGTTGGCTTTACCTTCTGTGAGATAAGAAGGGCATAGCTCTTGCTGTGGTTCAGGAGGCTGTTACATCTATTAATGAATCTCTTCCCTTTACCAGTAAGGAGGACTACAGGATTATGGGAGCCATGACCTCTACTGTCAGACAACTTCTGATGCAAGGACAGCTTGCTTAAAGGTTACTATGTAGTCGAAGAGAATTGAAGCCCTGTTTAAACAGCTGGAATTAGGCTGGAGAGATGGTTCCATATTTGAAAGTCCTTGTTCTTACTGAGAATCGGGGTTCTATTCTCCAATATCCACATAAAAGCTCTCAATCACATGGAATTTCAGTTCCAAGGAATTAGTCTACGTTTGCCTTCCACAAGAAAAGTACACATGAGATATATATATGCAAAAACTCATATACATAAACTAAAAATAAAAATATTTTTAAATTAAAAACAAGGCTAGAAATCTGGACTCTGAAGATTTTGGAGATTTTGTTTTCCTAGATCCGGGATGGGATTCACATATTTGAATTTCATTAAATAAAACAACAAAGAAACAAAGAAAAAAACAAAAACACTTCTTTGTTCATTTTAGGTCTATTTTATCTGTGTGAGTGTTTTGCCTGTATGTATATGTGCATCATAGCTATAAATTGTCCATGGAAGCCAGAAGAGGGAGTTAGGATGCCTGGAACTGGAGTTACAGACTATTGTTAACCTCCATATGGGTGCTGAGAATCAAATCTGGTTCTTTTTGAAAAGCCCATTAACTTCTGAGCTATCTCTTCAGAATCACTTTAGAATTTCTAACAAGCTCCCAAGGGGTGTTGTTACAGACATCTGAGTACTTTAGAAAACACATGGTTACCACAGGCATGGTGGTCCTGCTAACTTACTGTTTGAGTCTTTGTTGGCATTGGATAAACGTTTTCTACTGTTTTGTATAAGATTCAACTGTGTTCTTAAGTTTTAGAATTAGTGATAAGGACTACAATAGAATCGGTGATGTTATTGAATGGGCAAACATGTTAAACTCTAGATTACCTCCAATAACAATAAAAAAAGCTTACACATTTAAATCAATCAATGTGCTCTGTTTTGATATAAAAAAGACACATTAAAATTCAACTTGCAGACTTCAAGTTGTTTGTGTTAAGAAAAAAATCACATGTTTGTCAAAGTGCTGTGCTACCATGGTAGTGACTTATACAAATACAGTTTAACAAAAGCAAGCATTTCCCACTTTGGTGCAGAGAAGCAGTGTGTATGTCATTCTTTTCAGAAGCCAAGAAATGTGTTCTGATTATAGATAGAATAATAAAGCTACATTCTTTTCATAAGAATAACAGGTCTTTGTGTAACAGAAAATTTAAAGCACTATCTTTTATCTTATGTCTCTTCCTTAACCATTTTATTTTGATATCAGAAGAGAGAAGACAATAGAAAGCTCTATAGTGTAGATAGTTTTATTTTTTAGAAAATATCACAATATCTCTAAAACCAATGAAGAGTAAAATAAATTTATATGACTCGGATTTGAGATCAACAAATGTGATAAAAATTTCAAGCAAAAATCCAAATAAAACAGTGCATATTCCCCTTGAAAATCTTGAGGAAAGTTTTGAATCTCCCTCTCTTACTCTCCCTTTCCTCCTTTCTTCCTCTCCCCTCACCTCTCCTTTCTTCCTTTTTTCTCTCCTGTACTCTCCTTCTGCCTCTTCTCCCTCTCTATGTTCTCTTTACATGTCCAGGATGTTCCTGAGATCCTAACCTAAAGCAGTCATTTGCTTCCTGCTTCTAGGATTATAGGTGATATAGAAAAGTCAGAGGTCCTAATTATTCACCTTAAACGACAACTTTCCAGAATTAACAAGGCATGCCTAGAGAAGCAAATAAGGTTAGTATTGGGAAAGCAAGGAGGTCAAAAGTTCAAGGTCAGCCTTAGCTCTAGAGGAAAGGTATAAATTGGCCTGGGCTACATGAGCCTGTTTCAAAACTCGAAAAGTACAACAAAACATTTTCTTTTCCAAATTCAATAATTAAGAATTTTAATTCATGAACCATAAAAGCCATTTATTATGTTTTTATTAATGTGTATGTCAGTATTGCCTTAAATTTTGGTTTATATAAAATGTGGTTAGATTAATATATCAATAAATAAAATAAGGTAAGAAGAGCTGCTGGTATCATTAAAAAGCCAATTTGCCCCTGTGTGCCTTCAAAAACAAACAAAACAGACTTAGGTCAAAACTGCTACTAATAGCAACAGCTTCAGTGAAGTTTCTTAAGATGAAGAAGGGAGAAGAGCCTATCGGAAGGATAGGAGATATGTCTTTAAAATATCTCATCCAAAAGTAATCACCAAAATAAAGTCTTCAGAAGAGTAGTTAGCACTCTTAGATACAATTGTCTGGAAAATGATCAAGCCCTTCATCTTTAGTGTAGATTCAAGTACAGATTAACAAAGTTATGCTCTATAGAGGTTCTGGGATCAGCTGAGTTGAATATAAGCTTCCCAGATATGTCACCTGTGCAAATGAAGTTGAGAAAAATCAACTGAAGAGCAAAACAGCTCCTCATGCTTGCTCAATAGTTCATCCTTCTCCTTTACTCTGTCACATCCCTGGTGAAAACCAGTGTCTACTCATAATTTTAGCACTGTTAAAGGAAATGTCAGCTGTTTTAAAACCTGCTTTGTATTCAGTAAGCACACTTTCTAGAATCTACAAGAAATAGAAAATTAAAAAGAAGCCACTTGCTCAGTGCCATTTGCTATAATTCCTATTTTCAAACATGACACTGACCAGGGACTTTTCAGCTCAATCACCTCCCTCACCCATTATCCCACAGAAGCATAAGGCAAGATGGAAATGATGTTAAACAAAGCAAATGAAACCATAAACCAGAGCTGCTCAAGATGGAATTGAATGTTCACTCTGTTCTGCTGTGGCTCTCAGCTGGGAATAGAATAGCTATAAGCAAGGGTATGCAGTGATTGCTTTTCAAGGTAGCCTCAAAGCAGCAAATGATCATTGAAGCCAGATATGACAGGACAAAACACTCCAGACAACACTTCAGAGACCAAGGACAAAATGCATGAAGGAAAGGGAAGAACATATTTACGGTTTTCTTATTTTTGAATAGTACAATGTTAAAGTAGCAAGAACATTATTCACACTTCTTTGCCTAAGGTATATACACAAATAATTATGCCTAAGCACAATGGATAACAAAGGATAAGAATGCTTTGCTTAGCTCTCATTAATTTTTAGAGTATACAACATTTGTTGGTGCATGCCTGGTTCTACATCTGTGGAATCAACCAACACACATATCTAAAATGAAATAGAAAAGAAAAATTCCAGAAGATTCCATAATGAAAAACCTGGAACTCAGTCCTGCACCTGACGAGAACAAAATGCAGATTAGCAAATTAATATATAAATGCCAAGAAAATGATACATAAATGCATTTGTGTGCTCTGTAGTTAGACATGTGTAGGTATGTGTACAATGGAAATTTACTGATTAAATACAGTACTGTGTATAAAAACAATATTATAGCATTTACACTGTATTCTAATAAGTCTAAAAGTGCTTTGGTGCTTCTGGGCAGATGTGCAAGCGTTATATATGAGGAGTAATTCCTAGAATTGAGGAGGATTGATTCTAAGAATATGTTTGAGCCCCTCATTTTTGATGTATTTAATATAAAAGAGTCTGAGATTAAAATACAACTCACACACATCTTTTTGTATATACACCTAAAGCATCATATATTCCCCCCTTAATCTGTTCTTGGCTACCTACTCCTCTATATTCACGGAGATCTCTGTCACATTCTAGAGAACTATAGTATATTTATTTGTATAAATGGATCATTCTCCAGTCATACAGTGCTTGAGATTTATGGAGGTGCTAATTTTCAGCACTGAGATAATATGCATCCATTTTTCTTGAGGAAACTCTTAAATGGAGAAAAATAAAACCAGGATGTAGATATTAAATTTTCCTATCATGGATTAAGCACATCACAGAGTTAAGAAGGCAAGCACATTAAGACTAAAAGTGAAATTCTGTGAGTCAAAAAACTGTCTTAGCTATCTTATTAAGTGGGCAAGTTGCTTAGCAAGTTGGATTGTGAATTTTTTTCTAAAATAGAAAGAGTACTGTTACTCATAATGAGTGCTAGGAATACCAAAAAATATATATTTGTAATTAATGTACAAAACAAAAATACATAACATAATCTACACATATATTTTTCTTTTAAAGCTTCACAAAATTTCAAATAAATTTGTAGATCTATAGAAGGATAGTAAATCCTCTGTCCATTTCTGGCTTTGTCCTGTTTTTTATTTTGTACCTCATGAATGGTACAAATAACACAATGTTTTTTGCTCTTTTCATTTGAATTTCTTTTCAGTGAAGCTGGTCATCTTCCCTTATCTGTGATTTGTTTTATAAGTAATTCAAAGTTATTGATTCTACATCTTTATTGATTTAATAATAAAGTCATTACAAATTTTATTTCAAGGACAGCCATATTGTAGCATGTACCCTAAATCATGTTTGCTACCTATTTTGGTAAAAGCAGTTTTATTCAGATAAAGATACACCCATGCAATAGCATACAATCTACAGATTGTTTCAGGTTATAAGGTCACAGTTGACCATGGTGTCTCTCCGTGGAGACATCATGATTCATTCAGCATAAATTCTTTACTGTCTAATCCTTTTCAATAAAACTCTTATTGACCATGATCCATAGTAATTCTACATGCCCATGACTACCATGATCATTAACTATCAGTACCAGGATGGCGCCTGTCATATGTGTATGTATTCTTTCTCTTTCAAAGTTGTCAACATAGAGCTTGTGTTTAGTAATGATTTCAGTATAACCCCAGTTTCAATACTGATTAGAAGTTTAAGTGTATGAAATACAACTAAAGGTTTAATTTTGGTTTTGTCACACATTTAAGACATTCTACTCTTTTTTTTTTTCTGAGAAAGTCCTATTCATTTTCAAGGCCAACTTTTTAGTGTGTATAATGTGAGAATATTCTATGAACCTATAGAATTACCAAACAAGCAAACTTAAATAATTCTGTATCAGGAACTATGGGATTTTGAGAAAAACAACAACAACAAACAAACAAACAAAACAAACAAGCAAACAAACTCAGTTCTGTTTTCATGTTATAATTCAGGGTGTAGCATTCTGTCCTTTTCAAAAAAAATTTATAAACTCTTTTAGATTAGTGACTGCCTTTTGCATTTCTTTACATACAATCAGCATCTAGCCAGTAATGCTCTTATATTAAATATTCATTAAATGAGTGAATGAAGAATGGACTCATTGTTAGTTTTAGTTTGGATCATTTAACTTTCCTGCACATTAATTTAACTACCACAAACAATATTTCTTTATCATCTCTCAAGGTCAAGATCAACTCAGTCCACTCTATATCAAAGTACTTTACTGACCAGACATCACTCTCTTCTCAGGGAATACAGAACAATACTTTAACCATGGTGAACTTTTCCTTGTGTAGATCTAGAATTATTTTGTAGCAAAGTGTCCCAGAAACAGAAGTCATCCCCTCACTTTGGTCTGTTAAATTATTTACTAGAATAAATGTTGGCTATGTTTTAGATCTGATGTCTGTATTTCAGTGGCTTATTCATTCAATACACATTAATTGGTCATTACTCTACAGCAAGTCATGTGGAAGGACTTACAATATCATTTTCTTAAAGATGAATATATGAATGAATGAATGAAATATCCTTCTAAAGTACAGGAACAACACATTTAAATAAACATTCTTTCAAGTAAAATATTTGAAATTATGCTCTTTATGTATAAAATGAAACAAAAACTGATAACCAAGCATTGCATGCCAATCACATACATGACTAGCCAAGGCTACATAGCAAGTAATGCTTAGTTATCACTTTTTGTTTCATTTTTCAACTGTTTTGCATTTTGGGCATCATAACAAATGAAACCATAAAGTACTCAAGTTATGCTTTCAAAATCAACATGATTTAAATCAACAAATCATAGTCATATACAAGTCATGAAGTCATGAAGCAAAATAGTATGTTTTAAGATAAATCCAGTATGAGAGTTATAATAGGTACCACCCATCTTTCATTGATTAAATCTTCAAACTTACTAGGATTTGGATACTACAATTTCAGACTTGCCAAATATGTAGACACACACAAAAAATCCTCAATTAGATACATTGCCAGAAGGATATACACATAGCATACAAGCATAGGAAAAATGCTCATTATCAGTTATCATTTAAGAAATGCAAATTGAATTAAGCACAACTTGATTTTGAGGGTAAGGTATATTTGTGAGTCCACAATAACCAATTGTTCTAGTTGAGATATTGTCAACTTGATACATGCTAGAGTTATTTGAGAAGAGCAACTTCCATTGAGAAAATGTCCCAAGCAGATTGCCTGTGGAAAGTCAATAGGGTGTGTTCTTGATTAATGATTGATGTGGAGGGCCAACAACAGATAGGGCATTCCACCTCTGAGTAGGCAGATTTAAATTGTATAAGAAAGCAGAATGAGTAAGTCATGGATGAGCAAGCCAGTAAGTAGCACACACACACACACACACACACACACACACAATTTCTATATCAGTTCATGAGATTAGGTTCCTGCTCTGATATCCTTCATGATGAATGACTCTAATTGTGAATGAGACATGTGAAGTGAAATAAACACTTTCTTCCCAAGGTTTTTGTTTTTGTTTTTGTTTTTTAATGGTATTTTATTACAGTAACAGAAATGCTAGTAAGTCATCAGTGTATATACTGTTTTGTTCTGGAAAATTGGAAGCAAATTCAAAGACAAAAATAACATTGGCAATGGAAATGTCCTTTGATGATGGTGAAAACCATACACCATCATCAATTTATTCCCAAATTGATTAGCTTTGTGGGGTATGACCAGTATAGCACAGCATAGGAGAAACATTCACGTTAGTGTTTAAAATCAGACATAATCACGTTCTAATAAAGTACCTTAGTTGGAAAGAGTACACATAGAGAGACCTATGGCTAAAGATATGTATGTAGCTGAGAACTGCCTTATCATGTATCATTGGGAGGGGAGGCTCTTGGTTCTGTGGAGGCTCGATAACCCAGCATAAGGGAATGCTAGAGTAGTAAGGCAGGAATGGGTGGAAGGGTAAGGGAGCACCCTCATAGAGGAAAAGGGGAGGGGGATTTAGGGTTGGTGGAGGGGAATTAGGAAGGGGGACAATATTTTAAATGTAAATAAATAAAATAATCAATAAAATATCTTGGCTGGCACATTTATCATATTCAAAATAGAAATATTAACATTTAACTTATTGGACTATTATCAGAGAAAGTGTTACATGCTAAAGAATAAACTTGCCATAGTGCCTGGCATATGAGCAATATACTAGTTCTTCTTTTATCTATATATTTACTGAATCATAATATCAGCCCTATATACAACCCTCCCTAGCATGACTGCCTCAGTTCATCAGCTTCTATCACAGGAATTTGCAGAGAATACTCTGAATTGGCTGAGACAATTTCATCATTGGACACAACACAATTGCTTCAAATGAAACGTTATGCTCTTAAGATAATGAGTAGAATAAAAATTAAAGGTCTTCATTGCTTTGTTTTTATACCATATGGAGGTGATTTTAGTCTTTAGACCATGTAAATTAAATAGAAATAATAGTGAGTGGCTGTATTAGGATTCTCTGAAAAAAAAAACCAGAATTTTTATAATATATACACATATTATATATACATATAATATATTCACACACACACACACATACAGAGGATTTTTACAAAATTTTGTTTAGTTAGTCCAATAATAGCTGCTCCAAGAATCCAGTAGTTGTTCAGTCCACGATGGTAGATATTTCAGCTGATCTTCAGTATAAGCCATACTCTTGAAGAAGTAGTTTCTAATGTCAGTAAAGGAATGGATTTATTAGCAACATCAAGAGCAAGCAGGCAAAGAAACAAAGAAAGCTTCTTTCTTCCATGTCCTTTCTATAGGATGTCAAGAATAGTTATGGCCCAGATTAAAGGTGAATCTTCCCACATCAAAAGGTCTGAATTAAAGGTCCCACTACAAAGGTTCATATTAGAAGTCTATCTTCCAACTTCAAATGGTTTAATTAAGAAAAAAAATCCCTCACAGGTGTGCACACACATTTGAATTTCAGTTATTTCCAAATGTAGTCAAGTTTGCAATCTAGAAGAGAGCTATCATGGAGGTAGAGAAGAATGAGGGACTGTGCAGTAAGTGATACTTGAATGGGTAGCTAATGATGATAAAAGGATTCTGATAGAAAGCATAGGACACATGTTGCTTTCTTAACCACAAATGGGATGATATGCAAAGTTTCAGGGGGAGTTGATAGGTTTAACTCATTTGGGTAAGATATATTCCCACGAGGAACTAAGGTTCAATAACCTTATGTACTTAATGGAAGAAGGGTTCAGGGGATAACATGAAGGAAGAACTCAAGAAAGAGAAGTCAAAGGCAGTTGGGAAGGCACCATGACCTATTACACATTCTTTTTAACAGAGGTCATAAGAAATGTTTCATCAAGATCAGATAGTTTACTGTGTCACTCTGACCTCCTTTCAATAGAGAAAGTGCCCATTTTGTGCTCCTTTCATATAGGGCTATTATCAATCGATTTTTGAGAAATGAATCTATGTCAAGATTTCTTCGTTTCATAACTGTAGAAACATTTTTTCATGGACCACAATCTTTGGACATAGCCATTTTTTTACTGACCACTTTCTTTCCTACCAAAGTGCCATTTGTTACTTTGGCTATCATCATCAGATCTTCCTTCAGGTTACCTTTAAAGTGCCATTTTCTCATAAGGCATCAGGTAAAAATCAATGACTGTTTTCTTTCCCATCTCATTCCATTGAGTTCAAGAAACTGCTAGTATACTTCAAATACTTGTTTTGAACTCTAGGTGTTTCTTAAACCTTAGTTGTAGTAGCAAGTTTATAGGATATTCTCAAGAAAAGATTAATAGAACACATTGTTATTTTCTGTTTTGATCACAGTGTTTGCCTATGTTTCCCCAAATTTGATATTTTCCCTTTAATTTAAGATAAACATCTATTTATTTTTATTTAATTTTGTTAAACTTTATTTATTTTTTCTGTTTCTGTCTCTCTGTCTGTCTCTGTCCATCTCTGTCTCTCTGTTTCTGTCTGTCTGTCTATCTCTGTGTGTGTCTCTCTCTCTCTTTGTGTGTGTGTACATGTGTATGTGCTTGCACATGCCAGTATGTTTAGATTAGAGGATACCATGCCACAGTACACATGAAGAAGTCAAAAGACAATTTGTAGCAGTCATTTTTCTCCTTCCCCTTTATGCAGCATGATGATTGAAGTCAGGTTATCGAGATTGGTGGCAGATCACTTTAAGGAATGAGTTATCTCACTGACTACCCTAGTATTTTTTAAACACATTACTTGTTTCTTCCAATAGAAAACAGACTATGGTGACTTAAAAAAATAAATAAATATTGATTTACTTTTATTTTGCATGTGTAAGCCTTTTGTCTGAATGTATGTGTGTGTACCAAGTATATGCCCATCATCCACTGATACCCAAAGACAATCCCCTATAACTAAAATTATACAGAGTTGTCAGGTGTCATGTAGGTAATGGGAATCAAACCCAAGTCTACGATAAGGGCAGCTAGTGTTCTTGAGAGCTCAGCCTTCTCTCTGGCCTTCTGTGTTGACTATTTTCCTTTTTACTAATACAAACTATATCTTTTAAGTGGTACAGAACAGAGTTTTAGAAAAGGAGAGAAATGGGACGTGATCACCCAGGCAATGATGCATACCTACTCAGATAGAAACCCTCAGAACCATGATTCTCCCCTCCAAGCACTCGAAGCAAATGCATATTAGTATACTTCAGGCTGACACTAAAACAGTTTACATACATACCTTTTAACAAAATATTATTTTGTGGTTTGGAATGTTAAGAGATAACTGCTGATCTAATAAGTTCTTCCTCTGATTAACTCCACAGGAACAGACCTTCCTGTTAAGAGGGGAGCTGGGTTTTCCTTGCTAAGAAAATTGTTAGCTGAATTCCAACTGCTAATGCTTATAGTTGTTTACAATGTAAATGGCATAGCAGGCGATCAGGTTTTAAGTGGAATCTGTGGTACTTAAGGTATTAGAGAATTGTCTTGTTTTCTAACTATCACATTCTGGTAAATGACCAGGACATGGAATCTGTAGGAGAGAGGAAAGCAGTAGATTAGTAGGAAGTCATGGTCAACTTCTGGGTATGATACAAAAAGAGTCTCACAAGAAATTAAATGAGTCACTCAAGTCTGCATTATCCTTTTCTAACTGAGTAATGTGACTGAAGGAAGTTAGTCTATTTGAAAAATATTCACAAGAAATTATGTTGTTCAAACCTGGGCTTTCTAACTCCACAGTCTTTATTTTGTACATATACAATCATTTTACATAATTGACACAAGAATAACCTAGAAAAGGTGTAATAAATACCTCTGATCCTCTTAACACACTGCAAATAAATTGCTTAGATAAGTGTGAACAATTTATAGACTGAGTTATATTAACCAGGTAATTTCAAAAGGAAAAATAAACAGAATCAATATGATTTTATAACTTCTGTATCATATCTCAGTTCAAAATATTTTATATGAATTATTTGTTGCATTCTCAGTGGGTTCTTGGGAAGTAAACAGTTTGTGTGATAGATATATTCCCTTGATGTAGAGAAATATTCTGTATATTCTTACTCTTCATTCTTATCTGTTGATTCACTTGTGTTTTGTACCCCTTGTCAACAGTTCCCAATATATACATTTCCATGTAACTTCATATTCATACAGTCATCTATTTTCACTTGCTCATTGTCTATAGACTGTAAGAAAATACCATGTTCAATAGCTCCCAGACACCATGTTGCCACACATAGATATCTTGTGCTTTGTGTTTCTATGAGAATGGTACCTAAAAGTAATTACTGAATTGTGATTCTAACTTAATGAGAAGGAGCAGATGTTTAGAGAGAGGAGCAAGTTCTGACAAGTCATAAAGGATAAAGTTAAAAATATCCATAATCAGTCTTAAACCTAGGCTTATATGAAATCATATTCCACACTATCCTGTTGTCTTTTAATTTTTCTCCTTCTAGACTATAAAATCCTAATTTCAAAGACTATTTTCTCTGAATTCCTTAATAGCCCAATTGCCTGTTGAGAAGAAAGAAATTCAACTCCTAGAGCAGTAGGAGGCATTAGTAATATTTTCATCCACTGTAGAAAGAAGTACAGTTTTATGAAGCAAGTTCTAACCAGAAGAGAAAAAAAAGCTATTAAAATAATCAGTTAAATGTACACTTGGTAATTTACCTCTAAAATACACCCATATGTGCCACTAAATATTTTCAAATATGAGAGAGGATGCTTCAAAGAAATTCCAGAATTATATTTTCTAATATCAGCTTAATGAATGTCTTGGGTATCATGATGACTTGTGAATAGGTAATTCTGTGCAGAATGAGAGAACTAGACACAGACCAAAGGTATCTAAGCAGAGTATACAGCACTTGGAGGACATGCCATCTATAAAGAAGTTGGTCTTCTTTCTGGAGGAAAAGGAATAAATTCTGGTTCCATTTTTCTCACAAAGCTAGCTAACCAATAGCATTGAGTAATATAGTACCATGTGATGATAGTCTTCATTCCTAGATCCATCCATTCCAGCCCCTAGAGAACTTAGGATATTTTTTTCAGATTCTGCTTGCTTTTCTCTTTCCATCTTCATCCCCTACCAAGAGTTTCATCTCAGACTCCAGCGTAGTCAAAGTTCTTATACCTTTCTGAGGTCATAATTCTAAGCATATGAATTTTTCCACATGACTATGAAATTCTAGGATTCTCTTCTTTTTTGTCCTGTCATGTGGACATACTAAAGTTTTTCTGTGAGAAACACTGTCATCTCCACATACACATTAAGATATCGTATAGAACTTCTTGCTACCTTAGTGTGATCTACATTTTATTTACTACATATTGAGTGCATACATCATTCTATTTGCAATACATTCTTTGAAGGCATGAATTTCCTGATACTTTTGCTTTTCATTCTTATCTTCCTCCGTAGAAGGCAATGCATGGCTCCCTGAATTCAATAAATACATAGTGAATAAATGTATAAATTGTGATTGATTGAAAGTCTAAGGCAAGGAACAGAGGGATTCTTTGTTTAATTGAAAAAAGAAATGGAATAATCTCAAACCAATATTAAAAGCTATTTAATCTTTGTAATTCATGAAGGAAATTCAGAATAAATTTCTAAGAGGTAAAATTTTTACATTTTACCCTAAACTTGTAAAAACGTTTTGTTTAACTAGATCACAGTTATCACCAAATTAATTGAATACAGTTGCTATGTCATTGCTTATGATTTCTTTTCTCTCAAGATCAGCATGCTTGGCATAGTTGTTGGCCCTTCAATTTACATTATGTTAACTTTCTCATTTATCTATCATAGTGGATTGAATGGTGGTTCCAAATAGCCTCATTCTAATCCCTTCCAGCTGTACATGTATTAGAAAATGTAATTAAGTTAAGGATGTTGACACAACAATGTCCTGGGTTAGTCACAGGGCTTTGAATGCTATCTCAAGCACCCTTACAAAGGAGATAAAGAAGGATGGCCACATAGAAGAGAGGTTTACAGAATGACCATATACAGATGTTGAAGGAATGTGTCAGAGATTTAGATGGCATCAGTCATCAGAAGACAGAAAGTACAAGAAACCTGGAGTGCAGGAATCTCTTGGGGCAGTATCACCCTGCAAATATTTTTATTTTACCTTAATTCTTAAACTTCTGGCCTCTAGAATTATGGCAGAATACAGTCTTGCTGATTAATGCTAACAAGGTTATGGTAAATTTCTACAATAGCTACAAAAAGATAGCATTAACCCTTGATGTGTGTGTGTGTGTGTGTGTGTGTGTGTGTGTGTGTGTTTGTGTGTGTGTTGATCAGGAACTTTTGCAAAAAAATAAATGATAACCTCATTCTTTAGGACTCTTCCTCTGTTTTTGTACTTCATTTCATTATTGTAGTATCATATGATGCTTGTAATTTATATAGAAGTCCAATTCCTAAACAAAGAGAACCATATTGTGTTTATATTTACCCCTAGGACACCATATAATATCTGGGTATAAAACTGTGCTTAGAAAATATTCAGTAATGTAAATTAAATTTAATTACAAAGATCTAATAAGGCCTTACAAAAGAATAAGGGTTTTGTATGTTTCCTCATAAAGTGAATTAAAAATTTATGCTTCTTTTCCTTTTGGAAGATAATTTTAATACCATTCTGATAAACGTTGAAAACTAAATAGTATGATTGACAATACAAAAGCAGATTGCATTCATCTTAAAATCTGAAGAATCATAAAATTAAACAATGGCATTATTTTGGTTGTTTCTTGGGGCAATTTTATATGCCAAATAACGGTGCCAAATAACACCGATACAGTTATTTGATTTGTGTCTATTAAGAAATTTGTTAGGATTTCCAGTGGGTTTTTCTAATGTGATGACCCACTAGTGAACTCTCAGCTCTGCTGTCTTTCTGACCTTTGCTTAGGACAATATAAATCTAGAGACATCACCTTAGGTGAAGTCTATCAATATCTTTGCAGTATATACCCCAAAGGATGAATCATCAACACTCACAGCCCCAAAGTTTACTTGAAGCTAGGAATTATATGCTTGCTGGAAACATGATTAGGAGACCTCATCCAAACTTCTTTCACTACAGACATATTTTTGAGGCTGGAGAGATGGATCAGAGGTTAAAAGCACTTGCTGCTTTCCCAGAGGAGCTGAATTCTGTTTACAACAACCACATCAGGTGCCTCATATCTGTAACTCTAGCTTCAGTGAATCTGAAACCACTGGCTTCCACAGGCATTTACCTATCTACATACAAATATACACACTGACGCATAAGTAAAAATAAATCTAGAACAAAATAACATATTTTGCACACATCCTGTGTTTATTGTGACTCATTTATCTTGAAACTTCACCACACCTGAGAATACTGTATTTAGATGAGTTCGGGTATTGAGACATTAAAGTTGATGAAGACAAATCATCAGGCGTAGGGAGATGAGTCTATAGGTAACTGTTGTGAATGCATAGAGTTCTCTGTGTTGCGATCACTAGTGCCCATGTAAATGCTGGGCGTGCAGAGCATATTTCTAACCACAGCACTAGGGGTTAGAGAAAGGCTCATTACAGGGTCTTATTAATCAGCCAGCCCAAATCAAAGTGGAGACTCAAATTCAGGGGGGAAATGCTGTAAAAACAAGCGATTGATGATACCATCATGTCTTCTCTGAACTCCCACACCTAAGTGTATGGATAAGTACATACAAGTACATGAATATACCACATACAAGAAGCTTTGGTGGAGGAACAGAGAGGAGAGGAAAGATGGGAGGAGAAATAATGGGAATGGAGGAAAAAAAGAGATGAGTTGAGGGTAGAGTAGGCGAAGGGAGGGGAGGGAGTGGAGGGGAGGGGGAGAGAAGAAAAGAGTAAGAGGAGAGGGCAGGAGAGGAAAGGAGGAGAGAGGACAGGAAAGAAGAGGGGGAGAGGAGAGGAGAAGGAAGATGCTACCTGACTAATGGAAGAAATGGATCACCCCTCATAGTGTTCCAATACATATACAGCATTGTGTTTTCCCACTTCAAAGGATGGGTCCTGATAGGAGATATATTATTGTATAGCTGAGGACATAACCAGTTCGACAGATAAAGCAGATCGCCATAAAAGGCTTTTTCCCTTCTCTAGTCTGACCTTCCTAATTTATACTGTATTACTTTTCTTTTCAAAAGTTTACAGTAACAAAGTAAATCAAAATATCTAATATGTTGATTAACTTTGATTTTCAAACTGAAGGGATCTCAAATCATCTAGGAACTTAACCTCTGGTCATGACTGTAAGGGGCCATCTAGATTTGGTTAATTCAAGTGGGACATTCCACCTTGAGTGAGTGCCAACATTCCAAGGATTGAGATTGCTGTGTACTAAATACAAAGAAGTGAGCATTAGCCTCCTCTCTCTCTCTCTCTCTCTCTCTCTCTCTCTCTCTCTCTCTC